>JBAKBP010021706.1:0-40171 GCA_037953745.1 Lithodes maja
GAGATGAACCCGAGAATCCTGTTTGCCTTATTACGAACGCTGAAACACTGTTTTCTAGGCTTCAAATCATTGCTAACAAACACACCTAGATCTTTCTCACAGTCTGAATTTTCTAATTCTAAATTAGCTAGTTTATATTTAACATTTGTTTGCATCTTCCCTATCTTTAATACCTTGCATTTGTCAATGTTAAACTTCATCTGCCAATTTACTGACCATTCATGTAAGGAATCTAGATCCCTTTGGAGGCACTCTATATCGCTATCTGAATCAATTGATCTCCCTATTTTAGTATCGTCTGCGAATTTACTTATCCTACTAGTTATACCTAAATCTAGGTCATTTATGTATATAAGAAACAACAGGGGACCTAATACCGATCCCTGGGGGACACCACTTTTGACTGCTCCCCATTCTGACTTGGTACCATTTATGCTGACTCTCTGCTTCCTACCAATTAGCCATGACCTAATCCATCCTAACAACGCCCCACCTATTCCATGTGCCTCAACCTTTCTCATCAATCTTTCATGAGGGACTCTGTCGAAAGCTTTACTGAAATCTAAATATATAATATCATATGACTTGTCATTATCTACTGCTTCATATACCTCTGAGAAAAAACTAAGCAAATTAGTAAGGCAAGACCGTCCCTGAGTGAATCCATGCTGAGAAGAATTGATTAAGTCAAATGTTTCTAAGTGGTTTCTCATTTTCCTAGCAATAATTGACTCTAGTAGCTTTCCTATGATTGAAGTGAGACTAATGGGACGGTAATTGGATGCTATTGATTTATCACCTTTTTTGAAGATCGGAACTACATTTGCAAGCTTCCAAGCTTCTGGAACTATACCTGTTTCTAATGACTTGTTAAATAGAAATGTTAATGGGTAACTTAACTCATCTCTGCATTCTTTTAATACTCTAGCATATACCTCATCAGGACCAGGCGATTTATGAGGTTTCAGTCTGTCAATTTCCTTAAGCACATCATTTCTACTTATAGTAACCGTACTTAACCTATTATCTATACTATCGCTGTATACCTTACGGACTTCTGGAAACTGTGCCAAATTTTCATTCGTGAAAACGGAAAGAAATTGACTATTTAATGTACTGCACATTTCTAAATCATTTTCTGTCATTTCTCCTATCGAAGTTTTAAGGGGACCAATTACATCTCTAACCTTGGATTTATATAGTTGGTAAAAAGCTTTAGGATTATTTTTTGAGTCATTGGCAACCTTAATTTCATAAAAAAAAAAAATCTTTACTAATATCCTTTTTTACCTGTCGTGATAGATTCTGATAGTAAGCAAGTAGGTGAATTTCGCCTTTTTTAATTTTTCTATATATTCCTCTCTTTTTTCCTAGAAGATCTAATAGTCTATTATTCATCCATTTGGGTTGGTTCTGTGTTGATCTAAATTTTCTTTTGGGGATATATTTATTTTGCGCATTGAGTACTGACTTGATAAAATTATCGTATGTATCTACCAAGTTTAACGTCTCTTCCTGACTTAAGATGACAGGTGCCTGAGAAAGGATACACTCATTTGGACACCTGGATCGACTTAATTTTTTGACCATAGGGTCCGCTAACAGGGCTTCTCTTAACCCACCATAATTGGCTTTTCTGAAGTCAGGTATTAATATTGTATTCTCTCTGATATTACCTTTCCATTGTATATTAAAATACACAGAATTGTGATCACTATTTCCTAGGTGGTCCCCGATTTCTACACTATTTATCATAATTATGTTCATTGTTACTGAAAACTAAATCGAGAATATTTTCACCTCTAGTCGGCGTATCTATGAATTGAGATAAAAAACTATCTTGTACTACCTCAATAAACTCCTTTGAATCAGAGTCTCCTATTTGTTGCTGCCAATCTATATTAGGGAAATTAAAATCCCCCATAATGCACACGTTGCTAAGCCTTGATGCTATTTTAATTTCCTCCCATAATGATGTTCCGTCATTTCTACTCATATTTGGCGGTCTATACATAACTCCAATAACTAAAGTCTAACTACCTTCGTTAACTTCTACCCAAACACTTTCATTTTCATTATTTACTCTAATACCTGATTTAGTACAGCTTTTTAATGAACTCCTGACAAACACTGCTATACCGCCGCCCCTCCTACTTGTTCGGTCATATTTAAACAAACTATATCCCGGTATATCAAACTCTGCTAAAAAAATGCCTGGTTTCTGTATTAATCCATGTTTCAGTTAGCGCTATTATGTCTATATTTTCTTTGCTAACCAGTGCTCTAAGTTCGTTCATTTTGTTACATAAACTCCTGCAATTTGTATAATAAACCCTCAAACTATTACTTGTATTTGCAACTATTTTTCTATTGTTTTTAACTAATTTATTTTTACCTGTTGAACTACTGGACCTAGACGGAAAAGCTGCGCTATCAGAATGTTCGTTATTACTATCAATTTCATGTGGCTGGGATTCTATTTTACTTACACCCCTATGGTTTATTAACAAAACCCCGCAACAAACTTGTCGAGTGAGCTGGCTAAGGTCGAAACTCCTAGTCGAGAGAGATGTACTCCATCCTGGGCATACAGTTCATCCTTACCGTAGAAGAGGGTGCAGTTATCCAGGAATGGAATAGTATTTGCCTTGCAATACTTCTCCAGCCGGCTATTTACACCAATAGCCCTGGAGGACCATTCCTTCCTTACCCCTCTTCTTGGTAGGATACTGTGTACCACAGGAACTCCACCCTTCTCCTTGATCCTCTCCAACATTTCCTGGTACGTGGTGAGCAACTCCTCAGTCCTGCATTTCCAAATGTCGTTGCTCCCTGCGTTGAGGAAGATGATGGGGTCCTCTCCACTCGCTTCCATGACACCATCTAGCTTTTCTGCCACCTTCTCGACTCCGGCACCAGGCAGACAGACAACTTTACCAACATGTGTGTTAGTAGCCCTACCAAGGTATTTAATCATTGAATCCCCTAAAATTAAAATAGACTTAGCTGTTTTCTGTTGACGGCCTGTAGCAGAAGTAGTAGCAGCAGAAGTAGCTGCAGATTTCCTCCCCTCTCCTCTCACTGCCCCGCTGTAAGACGGGTCATCTCCTTCCTCCTCTCCCCCTTCACTGCCATCACACTCGTCATCCAGGGCGCTATACTTGTTTTTAACAGTCACATACTGCTTCTGGAAGGTTAATTTCATTCCTCTTGAAGATGCCACCTTCCAAGAAGAGTCCGGGTTTCCTACACCAGTGGCATTTTTGTTTTCCTCAAATGCCATCTTCAATGCTAAGTTCTCGTCCTTGAGAGATTGGACCTCGAGCTCAACATTCTCCAGCCTCTCTTGCAAAGCAAGACAAAGCTGGAGAACATGGGAAGAGGTGACAATCTCATCAGCACAAGCCATCACTAGGAATGTTCACCTCACTAGGGGATAAACAGGTATGTCACGAGCGGTCACTGGGTACGTCCTCACTGGTCAAAGGTCAGGAGCCTACTCCTGAGGTCGCCATTTGTTACGACTGAGGTTTAAATATATCAGGGCTCTTATTCATTGGACTAGTAATGGCATAAATGCTACAACGGAAAGCGCTAGATCCAACCTCTGATGTATATTCCCAGTGAACAAAGAACACAAATACTCTACAGAGTTCTATATGCAATAATAGGCTATCAAACTCTCAATAAATGTGCGTCTACTCTAGGCTTAATGTTATGTAAAAACAGCCTATTACTACCTAAAGCCGAAGGTGCTTGGTTATGGTATGCAAAGTAAGGTGGTAAGAGAAGTTACAGCTTACGTTACTTTAATCAATAAATGTCAGGCACTCCTGCATGAAAGAAAGTGCACTAAAGTCCTTCAACACCAACAAGGAATCTTCTTTAAATGTTAGATGCTATAAAGATGCTCGTATCGGAAATGGAACCCAAAAAGGCAGGCAGCGGAACAATGCTCGTGCAGGCTATGCACACAAAAAGGCAGAATATATAATGCCGTCGGAGCCAAGAATATCCTAAACACTACAACAATAATAATCGCCACGACAATGCAGTATTCCTATCAACAAAAAGAGCCTAAGTTGTTTGTGTCTCCATACATCAAACTAGGCTGCGAAATGCTTGTGTAATCATAAATGGGTATGCATAAAAAGAGTAATTAGGTTAATATACTTAATGTCTACTGTGACTGATAAAGTCTAGCTAGAGTCAATGATACGAGATACTGGTGCGCATGGCATGCCGCATAGCCTAGTGCAAATCTCAAGTCTGTGCGTCAAATATTACGTTATAGGGAAGGGTAGCTCTCTTGAGAAACCTTAATACCGAAGTATTAAGCGTTCTCCTGGCGTACCTCAAAGACATACAACGAGCTTAAAACAGTGCAGAATGGTATAGGCAAAAAGCCCTCATTCGTGCATGCTCTACTCTCAATGGCACACAGACTAGAATTTACTCAATCAACTCCAGTTCTCAGGTATGTCGTGCAGCTTTTTCCTAAAGCCAGCACTCATAGGAAACAATACCTTATAATATCAGACCCCTAGTCTAGCATTATCTAATCCAGCAGAACACTAATAATTATAGGAAGCGGTACTAAACAATATGAATGCCAACCAATGCTTTGTGATCAACTTATCTTAACACTAACATACATGGGTTATATCAGACCTTAACGCACAATACAACTGGCCAGCATGAAGCTGATTTTGCAGAGTTAACCAGAGGGGGTATAATATTAATAAAAGGTGGTGAAAGATATGGAAAATGAGAGAGATAGGCAGAGGAAAAGATTTTCAGGTGCAGACGGGGGACAGGTATCAAAGGATAAAGAGAGATGCGTTCTAGAAACCAAATCTGAGGGAGAGAGTGGCGAGGAACCTGTATATATACCGGGACTAGTTTGCACCGCGCAGAGTACAGCGGTAACAAGCCCTCTAGCCACTAGCAAAGAAGCTAGCAACATGGTAAGGACCTCCCTCAACCAACCCCCACGAGGCAGCCAGCCGTGACATCATCGAGTGGGACAAAAACACTGCTCACCCCCTCTCACTCTGTTCTACTCTCTCTCTCTCCCAGATCCCATGATTACTAGTTAATGATAAAACATATACTTTACAATTAAATATATAAAGCCTTGACATGGGTGAAAACAAAGAGCCTTTCTGGACTGCCCATGACACGAGCTTTCATATGAAATAAAGCACACCCTAATACATAAACTGTAGCCACATCCACTGCCCTGGCGATCCTAGCGAGTCACTGTAGGACAAGCCATGCGGTTCTAACGGAGTGGTTAACGTCACACTGTGCATGTATGGAATAGGTGTATTCCCACTCAAGATGCAATTATGGATTTATGTTTTGTTTCCTTGCAATTATAAGACTGTTGTATTCAGATTAGGAAGTGTATATGGAGGTCAGAGGGTTAATTGAGATACTCTTTACCCTTCTAGTTACCACAGATCATTCCTAAGCTGGATAAAATCGTCTAAAGGTAGTCAGAATATACTGTCAATATGCGTCCTAATCTTCAAATGGTTAAGTAAAAGTAACTATAAATTAACACTGTCACTATTATGATAGTTTGTTTCCTCTAATTCGAGTTATCATTTGTCGATTTAAGGGGAGATTTCCACTTGAAGGATTTTATTCTAAACCCCTTTCTCTATCATGTTTAGCACCATTCCTTTAGAAATTTTAAGACGTTCGACCCATTTGAACGTTCCCTTAAATTTAAATACAGCTTAGACAGAACCTTTTGAAATAACTATGCCTCACATACACACTCGACATAGCCACACAACAATAACACACACAGCACGTGTTTCGGTAATGGTTCCGGTACACTGACTTTTAATTTGAACCATAGTTTTAACTTATTACTCGTGATATATAAGTTTGTTAGCTTGTCAAAACAAATATATATATGCAGGCTCGCTACCGCTCGCCAGGAAAATATTGACACCTGGATGGGGATAAACGTCTTAAAACAGTAGGCTGAATAGGGCCGAATGAATACAAACCAAAGAGAGAGGGAGAGGAAGAGAAAAAAAGCGAGGTGGGCCCCCTTAAGTGGGTGGATAAATTCGCAGCTCTATTACCGTACGTGTTGCCTGCCTGGCCGCGGAGGGGTAACTGGCTACCTGTCTGGAGTACTATCATTATTATACTACAGGGGGAAGGTCGTACGGCAAGGGACTGGGGTTCTCGATAAGGGGCTTCACTCCTGACGTTGTCCTTGACTTACAGTGTGCTGGCATAAGGGGACAGTGACAGTTTGTTAGGGGCTATTAATTCATATATTCATGTATATTTTAGTTTCCTCGCTAGACCTCCATCATACTTAAAAAAACACTCCCTAGACCCCCTTTCAAGATAAATTTGTACATTTTTCGATAGACAAATATCCTGGCTGAAGGCTGGTTCCTTTTAAAAGTACAGGCTCGCTATCGCTCGCCAGGAAAAAATCGACACCTAAATGGCACGAAAGACATTAAAATCGCAAAACTAATGGAACGAACGTCTTAAAATCTCAATACTAATATGCTAAACACGAGGGAGAAGGAGGTCCATAAAAAGCGAGAAGTACCCACTTATTTATACAGAAGGGTTGATAGCCTCTGAAGTTCTATGTTAACTAACTAAGCCGTATTTCAGTCCAGAGCATATAGAGACCATGGAACTATAGTCTGTTTTTATAGAGACCATGGAACTATTGTCTGTTTTTATAGAGACCATGGAACTATAGTCTGTTTTAATAGAGACCATGGAACTATTGTCTGTTTCTATAGAGACCATGGAACTATTGTCTGTGTTTATAGAGACCATGGAACTATTGTCTGTTTTTATAGAGACCATGGAACTATAGTCTGTTTTTATAGAGACCATGGAACTATTGTCTGTTTTTATAGAGACCATGGAACTATAGTCTGTTTTAATAGAGACCATGGAACTATTGTCTGTTTTTATAGAGACCATGGAACTATTGTCTGTTTTTATAGAGACCATGGAACTATTGTCTGTTTTTATAGAGACCATGGAACTAGTGTCTGTTTTTATAGAGACCATGGAACTATTGTCTGTTTTTATAGAGACCATGGAACTATAGTCTGTTTTAATAGAGACCATGGAACTATTGTCTGTTTTTATAGAGACCATGGAACTATAGTCTGTTTTTATAGAGACCATGGAACTATTGTCTGTTTTTATAGAGACCATGGAACTATTGTCTGTTTTAATAGAGACCATGGAACTATTGTCTGTTTTTATAGAGACCATGGAACTATAGTCTGTTTTTATAGAGACCATGGAACTATTGTCTGTTTTTATAGAGACCATGGAACTATTGTCTGTTTTTATAGAGACCATGGAACTATTGTCTGTTTTTATAGAGACCATGGAACTATAGTCTGTTTTTATAGAGACCATGGAACTATTGTCTGTTTTTATAGAGACCATGGAACTATAATCTGTTTTAATAGAGACCATGGAACTATAGTCTGTTTTAATAGAGACCATGGAACTATAGTCTGTTTTAATAGAGACCATGGAACTATAGTCTGTTTTTATAGAGACCATGGAACTATTGTCTGTTTTTATAGAGACCATGGAACTATAATCTGTTTTAATAGAGACCATGGAACTATAGTCTGTTTTAATAGAGACCATGGAACTATAGTCTGTTTTTATAGAGACCATGGAACTATTGTCTGTTTTTATAGAGACCATGGAACTATAATCTGTTTTAATAGAGACCATGGAACTATAGTCTGTTTTAATAGACCATGGAACTATAGTCTGTTTTAATAGAGACCATGGAACTATAGTCTGTTTTAATAGAGACCATGGAACTATTGTCTGTTTTTATAGAGACCATGGAACTATAGTCTGTTTTAATAGAGACCATGGAACTATAGTCTGTTTTTATAGAGACCATGGAACTATTGTCTGTTTTTATAGAGACCATGGAACTATAGTCTGTTTTTATAGAGACCATGGAACTATAGTCTGTTTTTATAGAGACCATGGAACTATTGTCTGTTTTTATAGAGACCATGGAACTATAGTCTGTTTTTATAGAGACCATGGAACTATTGTCTGTTTTTATAGAGACCATGGAACTATAGTCTGTTTTTATAGAGACCATGGAACTATTGTCTGTTTTTATAGAGACCATGGAACTATAGTCTGTTTTTATAGAGACCATGAAACTATAGTCTGTTTTTATAGAGACCATGGAACTATAGTCTGTTTTTATAGAGACCATGGAACTATTGTCTGTTTTTATAGAGACCATGGAACTATAGTCTGTTTTTATAGAGACCATGGAACTATAGTCTGTTTTTATAGAGACCATGGAACTATAGTCTGTTTTTATAGAGACCATGGAACTATAGTCTGTTTTTATAGAGACCATGGAACTATAGTCTGTTTTAATAGAGACCATGGAACTATAGTCTGTTTTTATAGAGACCATGGAACTATTGTCTGTTTTAATAGAGACCATGGAACTATAGTCTGTTTTTATAGAGACCATGGAACTATTGTCTGTTTTTATAGAGACCATGGAACTGTAGTCTGTTTTAATAGAGACCATGGAACTATTGTCTGTTTTTATAGAGACCATGGAACTATAGTCTGTTTTTATAGAGACCATGGAACTATAGTCTGTTTTAATAGAGACCATGGAACTATAGTCTGTTTTTATAGAGACCATGGAACTATTGTCTGTTTTTATAGAGACCATGGAACTATAGTCTGTTTTTATAGAGACCATGAAACTATAGTCTGTTTTTATAGAGACCATGGAACTATAGTCTGTTTTTATAGAGACCATGGAACTATTGTCTGTTTTTATAGAGACCATGGAACTATAGTCTGTTTTTATAGAGACCATGGAACTATAGTCTGTTTTTATAGAGACCATGGAACTATAGTCTGTTTTTATAGAGACCATGGAACTATAGTCTGTTTTTATAGAGACCATGGAACTATAGTCTGTTTTAATAGAGACCATGGAACTATAGTCTGTTTTTATAGAGACCATGGAACTATAGTCTGTTTTTATAGAGACCATGGAACTATAGTCTGTTTTTATAGAGACCATGGAACTATAGTCTGTTTTTATAGAGACCATGGAACTATAGTCTGTTTTTATAGAGACCATGGAACTATAGTCTGTTTTTATAGAGACCATGGAACTATAGTCTGTTTTTATAGAGACCATGGAACTATAGTCTGTTTTTATAGAGACCATGGAACTATAGTCTGTTTTTATAGAGACCATGGAACTATAGTCTGTTTTTATAGAGACCATGGAACTATAGTCTGTTTTTATAGAGACCATGGAACTATAGTCTGTTTTTATAGAGACCATGGAACTATAGTCTGTTTTTATAGAGACCATGGAACTATAGTCTGTTTTTATAGAGACCATGGAACTATTGTCTGTTTTTATAGAGACCATGGAACTATAGTCTGTTTTAATAGAGACCATGGAACTATAGTCTGTTTTTATAGAGACTATGGAACTATAGTCTGTTTTTATAGAGACCATGGAACTATAGTCTGTTTTTATAGAGACCATGGAACTATAGTCTGTTTTATAGAGACCATGGAACTATAGTCTGTTTTTATAGAGACCATGGAACTATAGTCTGTTTTTATAGAGACCATGGAACTATAGTCTGTTTTTATAGAGACCATGGAACTATAGTCTGTTTTTATAGAGACCATGGAACTATAGTCTGTTTTTATAGAGACCATGGAACTATAGTCTGTTTTTATAGAGACCATGGAACTATAGTCTGTTTTTATAGAGACCATGGAACTATAGTCTGTTTTTATAGAGACCATGGAACTATAGTCTGTTTTTATAGAGACCATGGAACTATAGTCTGTTTTTATAGAGACCATGGAACTATAGTCTGTTTTTATAGAGACCATGGAACTATTGTCTGTTTTTATAGAGACCATGGAACTATAGTCTGTTTTAATAGAGACCATGGAACTATAGTCTGTTTTTATAGAGACCATGGAACTATAGTCTGTTTTTATAGAGACCATGGAACTATAGTCTGTTTTTATAGAGACCATGGAACTATAGTCTGTTTTTATAGAGACCATGGAACTATAGTCTGTTTTTATAGAGACCATGGAACTATAGTCTGTTTTTATAGAGACCATGGAACTATTGTCTGTTTTTATAGAGACCATGGAACTATAGTCTGTTTTTATAGAGACCATGGAACTATAGTCTGTTTTTATAGAGACCATGGAACTATTGTCTGTTTTAATAGAGACCATGGAACTATAGTCTGTTTTTATAGAGACCATGGAACTATTGTCTGTTTTTATAGAGACCATGGAACTGTAGTCTGTTTTAATAGAGACCATGGAACTATTGTCTGTTTTTATAGAGACCATGGAACTATAGTCTGTTTTTATATAGACCATGGAACTATAGTCTGTTTTAATAGAGACCATGGAACTATAGTCTGTTTTTATAGAGACCATGGAACTATTGTCTGTTTTTATAGAGACCATGGAACTATAGTCTGTTTTTATAGAGACCATGAAACTATAGTCTGTTTTTATAGAGACCATGGAACTATAGTCTGTTTTTATAGAGACCATGGAACTATAGTCTGTTTTTATAGAGACCATGAAACTATAGTCTGTTTTTATAGAGACCATGGAACTATAGTCTGTTTTTATAGAGACCATGGAACTATCTGGATTGATGTTTGGATGGAACTTGATTGTCAGTTATAACTATATATTGTTTTGTAGTTGATGTATTGAAAATTATACTCATACATTCGTTTCCATAGATATCCTTCCATAATTAGAAATAGGGGATGTCCACAAATTGTCATGAGTGAATGTACCAACTGATTTGTTTACACTTGATGGATAACTATGAAACTACCATGACTCTGCATCATATAAATACCATTAGAGGGAGATTGTAGGTACCAATTGAACAGACAGACTATAGGTATGTGATTAGGAGTCACTGGATTTCTTGTTTCATTTGCTTGGTCTTTCTTTGTGCCTCACTTACACAGAGCGTAATCCAGCTAGCTCTCACAAACACTCTCTCTCCTTAACACTACATCACACAAGCACAATATACTTCATTCCAATACACCAAAATGTTATCAATACATTAATGATGACAAAACAAGGCCCAGCCTTGGAGTCCCAGGGGAGGGCACCATTAAGGGGAGATGGGCGTATTGATTTGATCATGTACTGTATGTATCTCTTTATTATGTTATTAGTTTCCTCGCTAGACCTCCATCAAGCTTAAACAACATCCACTAGATACCCCTTCTAGACTAATTTGTAAATTTTTCGATAGTAAAATGTCTCATCTGAAGGCCGGTTCTTCCAAAAATACAGGCTCACTATCGTTCGCCAGGAAACAAATCAACACCTAAATAGCACGAAAGGTCTTGACATTGATAACAAAATGGGGCGAAAGGTCTTAACATCGACAAACTAATGATCCGTAGGTCATAAAATCTGAAAACAAATGGGGTTAAACACAAGGAAGAAGGGGGATCAGAAAAATAGCCCATCTCCCCCTTAATGCCCCCACAACACACGTACCCGCCCAACAACCCATCAAAATGTCTTGTGCTGCGGCCTGAGACTTTCAATATCAATGTCACTTTTCCAACATTCGTGGTCTTTCCTCTAACTTCCACTCTGTTGAACACCCCCTCACTTCAGCTAACACTGATCTTCTCTCTCTCACCGAAACCCAGTTGTCTGGGACTACTGACAGCAAACCCTTCGTTGTATCCTCCTACTATCTCTATCCTCAGTTTCATTGCACAGGTGGATGGTGCAACTATGTGCGCAACACTCTTGCTTTCTCTCGTGTTCCCAACTCTGATTCTTCTTAATTCTCAACTCTCTGGCTAAAGCTTTATTGTTACTTTTAAATGTAATATTTCTGCACTGTTTATCTCTCCCCTAATTCTACTGACTATCCAAATTTCTTTGACTATCAAACTTCAAAATAGGAACACATTGTACTCATCTCTCCTTTCGCAGAAATCTCGATCTTAGGAGATTTCAATGTTTACCACCGCCAATGGCTCTCCTCTCATTTCACTGACCAACCTGGTAAACAAGCCTTCATCTTATCTATCCTTAATGACCTAGAGCAGTTAGTCCAGCACCCTACTCATATTCCTGACCGGCTTGGAGATCGGTTCAACATTCTTGACATATATCTAACATCTAAACCTACTTACGCTGTAAATCTTTTCTCTCCATTGGGATGCTCCGATCACAACCTTATCTCAGGTAACTACCCTATCTCTTCAGAATGGCAATCTGATCCTCCTAGCCGGCGTCACTTGTGGCACTTTGGCACTGCCGACTTGCAGGCTCTTTGGCAGTATGTCTTTGATTTCCCATGGAATGATTTTTGCTTCCGTGGCCGGGGATCCTCTGAGTGCGCCGAGCGCATTACCGAGGTCATCCTTTTAGGCATGGAGGCATACATTCTATTTTCTTTCTCTCAGTTTAATGCAATTTTTTTGTTATTTACTAACGCTTATTCTACTGCTGTCTGCAATAAGGAGAAAGCATGCAAACGGTACCGTCGCTTTCACACTCAAGAATTTCGTTCTTTGTTTCTGACCGAAATCAAGCCAAATCTGTTCTTCGACTCGACTCGACAAAAAAAAAAATGTCATCAATAATATATAACTTTCTTACACTAGCTCTTCCCAAGCTTTCTGGCTTCTAGCCAAAAACCTTTCTAACAATTTTACTTCCTCCTCTTTCCCTCCCCTTTCCACTCTGACAGTACCACCTATATTTCCTACAAAGCTGAAATTTGTGTTAAACTTTTGCTAAAGAATCAACCTTGGATGATTCCAGTGCTATTCCTTCCACTCCAACCCCTTCTCTCTGGGAATAATACAAAGAAGGCATACAGACCAGATTGTGTTCCTCCTATTGTACTCAAAACCTGCTGTTCCATGCTGATCCCCTGCCAAGGCAAATTCTTCTGTTTTTGTCTTTCCTCTAATGTCTTCCCTTTTTGCTGAAAATTTGCTCTCATTCAACCTGTTCAAAAGAAGGGTGACCACTTTGAACCATCCAGTTGTTGTCAAATTGTTCGAACCTATCCTTAAATCAAAATTACTTAAGCATTTGTCTTCCCCTAATCAACTTTCAGATCACCAGTATAGCTTCCTTAGAGGCCACTCTACTGGTGATCTTCTGTTTTATCTTACTAACTCTTGATCATCCTCCTTGTGGGACATCGGTGAGACCTTTTCTACTGCGCTAGACATATTAAAAGCTTCGATAGAATCTGGCCAAATATCTAATTTCTAAACTACCCTACTTCTGTGTCTATCACTCTATAAGTGGACGGCCATAGATCATTTCCTCAACGTATCAACTCCGGGTTTCCTGATGGTTCTCTCCTGTCTCCATTTCTCTTTCTTAAATTTGTAAATTATTTTCTCAACAGTATCTCTATTCCTATCCATTCATATGCTGATGATTCTACCTTACATTACTCAACTAGTTTTCCACTATGACCCAACATGCAAATATTTCAAAACCCACTTGATGAGGCCAAAAATAGCATGGCTATACTCTGATCTATCAACTGTTTTCAACTGGGGCAGAGAGCATCTTGTTACTTTCAATGCTTCCAAAACCTAATTTCTCCAATTATTTATCTGTCACAATCTTCCAAATTACTATCCTTTAAGCCTAGTTCACACATACAGGAGTGTGAGCACGAGTTAACAAGAGTCTCGACTCCTGGCAACTCGCGCAAAAATTATGTGAGTGTCTGAAATTCCACGTGGCACCACGACAGAGTAGGAGTCAGTGAGAGTGTACTTGCGAGTCACAAGGAGTTAATGTGAGTCACTATGAGTCCCTATGAGTTACCAGGAGTAACCGGGATAAAAGCGCGATTGAAGTGCGAGTGATTGAAAATTTGAATTTTAACGATCATTTTCGGATCAGTGATTGGTAGGCGTCAACGCGAGTAAGGCACGGGTCAGTGGGAGTAAGGAGGAGTAATATACGAGTAATTGAGAGTCTATGAGAATCACTGGGAGGTGTAAGGATTGCGTTGCGATTATGCCAGGGATGGCCCCCATTGTGCACCGGGCGGATATATAAGGGGCCTCCAAGTTCTCCCCTGCCACACGGGCACTCACCACTGCCACACGGACACCCACCACCACCCATCAGACACCCCAGCACCCACGCAGCATGTCCCAGAGGAGGCAGCAGGACCTAGTGAGGGTGCATCTTCTGCAACTTGAGCTGCAGTTGGAGGCCCTGGAAAAAGAGGAAGAGTTGCAACGGCAGGCCATCCATCAACGAGCAAGGAGACCAAGAACAGTGTGGGCGAGGAAGTGGCTGTTGAGATGCCCACAGTGCAGGATATACGAGCAGATGATGCTGGAGCTGGAGAGAGAGGATCGCATAGGGTTCGGAACTTGCAGCGCGTCAACAGTGCCATGTTCCGTGAGTTGGTGGCTCGTGTTGGTCCCAGGATTGAAAAACAGGACATGTTTTGGCGGCAGGCTTTGACACCTGGCATACATATTGCCATAACACTCAGCTACCTTGCTACAGGTGATACGTATGCCAGCCTCCAGTATTCCTTCCGTGTGGCCCGCAACACCATCTCCATCATGTCCCGAAAGCCTGTGAAGCCATTGTCGCGGATTACTAGTCCGAGATATTGCGGTGCCCCACAACACCTGCAGAATGGAGGGAGGTGGCTAGCCTGTTCGCCAAAAGCTGAGACTTTCACCATGCAGTCGGAGCCATTGACGAGAAGCATGTTGCCATCAGATGTCCACCCAATGGAGGCTCAGAATATTACAACTACAAGGGCTTCCATTCCATCATCCTCATGGCACAAGTTCCTGTACTGTGATGTCGGATCTCATGGTAGCTGCTTGGATGGTGGGGTCTTCGGGAGGACAAAGCTTCAACCTGCGCTCGAGGACAGCAGGATCGGCCTCCTGCCAGCTGAACCCCTTCCCAATGAGGACCTGCCTGTGCCCTACTTCCTGCTGGGCGACGACACTTTACCGATGAGGAGCTGGTTGATGAAGCCACACTCTACCCGCAGGTTGACAGTCCCGGAGAGGATCTTCAACTACAGGCTGGCACGGGCTCATCGCGTTGTGGAGAACACATTTGGGATTATGTCAGCAACGTAAGCATAATTTATGTGGGCCATTTTCATTACCATAACCAGTCTATAATTAATAATGTGTAAAACAATAATTATTATCCCCACAGAACATTGATCGAGCTGCATCAACACCAAATATATAAATCCTATCCATGTTATTCACATTTAACTATATTTTACTTTTATATACATGTCAATATCGTTTCTCTCCCTCTACCAGGTTCAGGTGTCTCTTCACCAACTCCTGATGCGGTGTTTCCACCACTCGCAGTACACTAGCCGCCTGGAGAGCATGCGCGGTGACTCTGCTTGATTTCCCTTGACTCCCCGTAACCCTCATCGACTCATGTGTATTACCTACTTATATCCCAGTCACTCCCAGTGACTCGCTTCACATATTTAATTTAACTGTCATTTTATATTTAGCTCGCACTGACTCCAATTGCATTCCTCCTAACTCCTACTTAATCCCCTACAATTCCTGGTGACTCCTATTCTACTCATCTTCTACTCCTATTGTGTTTCCTCCGCCAATTGGTGGCTATCCCACTCGTGTTGACTCTTGTTGGCTCACGTCCAGTCCTAGTCACTCACGCACTAAAAAGTTTCTGTGAGTCATGTTAGAGTCATTTACGAATCAACGAGTCAGCGAGAGTCAATGAGAGTTGTCAGACTCGCGGCCCGAATTTTGTGCAGGGGTGAAATTTTGCCGGACATGGCCAACCCACTGCAACTGCCCGCGCCTGGCCGGGAGTCTAACAGAAGTCGCTAGAGTCACTAGGAGTCATCGATTTTCACCACGAATAGGAGCGCGAGTCTAAATTTTGCCCTACTCCCAGTGACTCTAGCTCAAACTCCTGTATGTGTGAACCATGCTTTACTTTTCAACAATACTCAAATCAACCCTTCCTTTTTTCTCAATATTCTTGGTGTTTCTTTTTCTTCTGGACTTTCTTGGAAAGATCATACTACTGCACTTGCTAAAGCAGCTCTTCACCCTCGCACAGTTGCTTGTTCTGTACAGGGGCATAGGTACCAAGTATTGTTTGCATGTGTCGGGAGGTTCCACCCATACCGCACTTACCAAACGGATAGAGTCAAAAGTATTCTATTTCATCAATTCACCACTTTTTTACTAATTCCCTACAATCTCTCTCTACACTCTGCAATGTTGCATCACTCTCGCTCTTCTACCGCTATTACAAGAATCTATGTTCTTCAGAGGTTTCTCGGTGTACAGTATACCCACTCCCTCTCAGCAGATGGGGACCGCCCGCCTTTCAACACATTCCTACCCTATTCTGTCCAACTCTGTAACCAAAGAGTGAACTGATATTCTCAGTCTTTCATCTGTAAAACAAGTAGGCTCTGGAACTCTCTCCTTCAATCAGTCTGTCCCTCATTCTATGACTTAAGCTGCTTCAAACTCTGTGTGTCTAGATATTTTGACTCTAACGTACCAAGAATTTGGCTCTCTTTCACTCTTTCAACTTGGGAGGGTCACTTTGCCTGTAATCCCTTTCATACACGTAACACATATTATATAAATATATATATATATATCGACCTACATTTAGCTTAAGTATTACCTAATCACAGTTTTACATCGTTCTCTTCTTAGTATTCAAACAATATCTCGCTATTTTGGCTCAAAAGTTGTTAATATCATGGAATTTAACTGCTCAAGCATTGCTTATTGGTACAGTAGATGATAGGCATGACGTGGTAAAGTTGCTAGTTGTTGTCTTAAAGTATATTTCATGATGAATGGCTATCTTGTGGTATAAAGAGCTATATATTGAAACTAATTGATATATAAGATACTAAATAAAAATACAATAGACATACAGAAAAGCCTCGACACAACCAAAACCTGTAAGATAGAACACAATAGATAGAATAAAGTGGAAGATGGAAGAGCAGGAAGGGACAGGAGTACCGGTAGCTAAACAAAGAACATCCGGGGATATTATTGTGGTTCTATCTAGGGGGGGATGGTTCACTTTTTGGTCCATTTTGTCATTTATTTAATATTGTTATTTTTTCCTCTCTAGACCTCCATCAAACTTTAAAAAAAACACCCCCTAGACCCTCTTTCAAGATAAATTTGTACATTTTTTGGTAGAAACATGTCCCGGCCGAAGGCCGATTTCATCTAAAACTACAGGCTCGCTATCGCTCGCCAGGAAAAAATCGACATCTAAATAGCACGAAAGGTTATAATGTTGACAAAGAAATGGGGCGTAATGTCTTTAAATTGCCAAACTAAAGGGCCGAACATTTTAAAATCTAAAAAGCAATGTGGCTACGCACGAGGGAGAAGGGGGCAGACAAACCAGCCCATCCCCCCTTAAGGTTACTGTAGCACAGGACAGGACAACAAAACATGACATTGGCAAACTCAACCTCGCTCTGATAGTCAAATAGAAGTGCCGAAACAAGTAGATAGTGTATAATCCCGTACAGTACCAGTGACGTCTTTTTCATCGTATTCTGGCAACTATTAGACGATTGTATTCAGCACTGGAAGGACCTCTACCAATAACAAGGCTTTAAACTTTCTCAACCAACTCTTTTAACTATCACAGATCCTTCCCAAGCTACACAATATCGTCTAAATATAGCTAAAATAAAATATACCACACGTCGGTGGTACTCAAAGGGTTAAGAAAGAAATGCCCTACAGTGTACTTTGTGTAAGTGGTTATAATGTTAAGGACGTTTGTAGAATATGATATAACAATAATGTGTTCATGGCATTTCTTTCATATATATACATGTATATATATATATATATATATATATATATATATATATATATATATATATATATATATATATATAGATAGATAGATAGATAGATAGATAGATATATAGTATAAGTAATAATTATAAGCAGCTTATTTTCGTGTCCATCTTAGATACTCTTAAAGAATATAATTATATAATTCGAGTCTATAATAATTATAAAGATGGACAAAAACAGAATATCCAGTATATGGAATATATATGTAGACATTGTTTTACGTATAAGAACGGAGGGAGGAAAATGTTCATGGCAAAATAATCAATTCAACCAATGGTGCTTTCCATTCAAGAAAATAAAAAACAATAAAAATAAATAAAATAATAATATTCTGTTGTGGAGTGAAAGGTGGTAAGTATGTACTATGTGGAAGTGAGTTCCAACATGTTGTTTGAGGGATATATGAATTTTGAAAAGAAGTTCTGCAATGCGGAGGAGTGATAGCAAAATCATGGGCGCTAAATGATGTCCTATAGTCTGTTCGCTGTAAGTAGGTGAGAAAGCATAACCTCTAACCTCAGAAACTCATAAACGACTAGAGTAATCGAGCTAATAGTTCTACCATTTGGGAAGAGTCAGTCAAGAAATAGATGTGGAAATTTACAGCCCTTTCTGAGTTACAGAGGATAGAGGTCATGAATTCTCGCCTACTTACAGCGAATAGACAATAGTACCACAGGGAAGGATGGGAAGAAGTGGCACAATTAAAGCAAGTTTAACCCTTTCACGCTTTTATGACGCAGAGGTTGCCAGATTAGCAATAATAAATAGAGTTCTCTCACTCATAATAATTACCTCTCAAAAATTAGTTTTCTGCCCACACCTAACTCAAAGTCAACTGCAGAGGTTGAAGTAACTTAACTAAAGGTTTCTAAATGCCCCTGATGGTAACAAAGGCTTTAAATTATCCCTAATAGGCTCAAAATCGTGTCATAAGCGTGAAAGTGTTAACTGAACACTTCCTATAAAAGTATCTGTATAACAATGCATGCAGGGTATGCAACATTTCTTCGCATATTGAAACTTTATTCTCAATTTGTCTTCTGAGCAGAGCTCTGGAACTCTCTCCCAGAATCAGTCTTTCCCTCTTCCTATGACCTAAATTGCTTCAAACTCCGAGTGTCCAGGCATTTTGGTTCGAACGTCCCTTGATTTTGGCCCTGTCACTCGTTCAACTCTGAAGGAGGCACTCACTACAGGTAATTCTGTCTTTTGTTTCCCCCACTCACATAGATAAAAATAGAAATTATATATATATATATATATATATATATATATATATATATATATATATATATATATATAAGATTCCGTAAGACTCTCCATTCCTTAACCATTTCAAGATGATGGTATAATATATATTTTTCTAGCAATAAATTTACAATAATATCAATAGTAAATGTGCCGAAAACTAAAATGGAGGCGAGCAAAATATCCCTCAATAACATTCCGCCAATACTGGCGTCGAGAGCAACAGCTACCGTAATATAAGCAGAGTAGCCTATTTCTCCAGTTTGAAGAAGAAATGCAAAATGTTACGGCCGAAGCCTGGTTCCTCTTAAAATTACAGGCTCACTATAATTCACCAGGAAATAATAGACACCTAAATGGCATGAAAGGTCTAGATATTGATATAGAAATGGGACGAAAGGTATTCAAATCGACAAACTGATGGTCCAAATATCAAAAAGTCTGAAACTTATGGGGCTAAACATGAGGGAGACGGGGGACTGGAAAAACAACGGCCCAAAGTTCCCCTTAACTAAACTCAGCATCCCCTGTTTAACACTTACTGAACCGTAGCATTCAGTAATAAATATCCCCCTCAGTCCCAAGCAATGTGGCCAAAATGGCAAGATAGAACAACCTTCCACCTCAAGAGATGAAGGAAGAATGGCTCCCCCAGTCTTCAGAGGGTCTTATATAAGGGTCTTATACGAGCTGAGAAGTGTTGCCATATCGAGAACAGTGCTCAAATGGTCGTGGTACCAGGTACAGCCTGATACAGGCAGTTACAAGGAAATTACATTACTGACGGCTACTAGCCGTCGCTGGGACTTAGGAGTGATTTATCTACTGACGGCTAGTAGCCGTCGCTGGGACTGGACGGGTTAAGTAACCTCCTTTAGCATCCCATAAGAGGTAAAATAGTGACCGACATCAGCACAACTTGCCTGGCCTAACTGGCGGTATCCGTCATATGACGGGCTAGAGAACAATGGACAATGTGGCGGTACCCGTCATATGACGGGCGGCATTTTGAGCACATTATCGGCTCTGAGAGAGAGTCCACGCGTTGGGAGGACAATAAGCGGGCTCTGACCGTTCGGCCCGACCACAGGGATCGCGACTGAGCCCCCCACTGCAACATTCCACACCCACGGCCTCGCGAGACCTGGAAAAAACTTGAGAAATTACCTTATTTTAGGGTTTTTCATATCTCGTTGTGCGATCACTACAGGATAACCCGTGGTTGTACAAGGATGATTCAGGTGTCATTGGAAAGCTCTATTATCACCCTTTCACGGATACATAATTGTATTACGCTCTGGCTCTTTTTTATGCATGAAAAAGAGCATGGAATGAAGCTCGTTTAGGGTAAATATGCCCGCTTGGCAGGTAGTAGATGTTACAAACGGCCCCGCTCTTTCAGAGTAAAGGGGGTTAGAATCGCTTTTTATGGACCCCCTTCTCCCTCATGTTTAGCCTATTAGTTTTGAGGTTTTAAGACGATTTTTCCATTAGTTTGGCAATTTTGAGATCTTTCGCCCTATTTCTTTGTCAATATTTAGACCTTTTGTGCCATTCAGGTGTCACTTTTTTCATGGCGAGCGATAGCGAGCCTGTAATTTTAGAAGGAACCGGCCATCGGCCGTGACATTCTAGGTGGTATTTTATTAAACTTGATGGAGGTCTACCGAGGAAACTCAAAAATAAATAAATATGTATGTAAAACAACGAGCACTTCCCAATTAATAGAGAAATTCGGCATCCCCTATCCTGTATCGAACTCGTGTGGCATCCCTTGTAAGTTTTCAGGAAAGATCAACATCCATTTCCCTCTTGTAAAACCCAAGAGGAAGAAGAAAAAGAAAAAGAAGAAGAAGAAGAAGAAGAACAACAACAACAACAACATGAAACATAAGAAAAATAATAAGAAGTAGAGCCGCGTCGTCCGAGTGGTGGTGCTAGCACGCTCACGTGTGAATCTGCTTGACCTGGGGTCGATCCCAGCTCAGGCGGACAATGAGTGGGTATTATAGTACATCCTAGCATGTTTCACATGCTTGCACCCAGTCGGGGAACACCTCGACGACGTATACAGACTAATAATACACATAACATAGCCACTCCAACAGATTCCTCTCTTTCCGACACCCTTCTCCCCGCGCTCACTCTTCAGAAAAATAGGACAAAGTAGAATGTAGAAACGAGGGACACTTTTCTATCGAAAAATGTACAAATTTAGCCTGCTATCAAAAACATTTTCAAAAATATGCTGGCTTGCTACCGCTCGCCAGGAAAAAATCGACAACTGGCTGAATGGGCCCGAATGGATACAACCCAGAGAGAGAGAGAGAGAGAGAGAGAAAACGAAGTGGGCCCCCTAACCTGTCTCTGGTTGTCAGAGTCTCAACTTTGTTTTCAAGACATTTCCCCCCTCCACTACACACTATGCTGTCTTAAGCCGGTATCACACGAGCACTTTTTCCCTCAACATTTATCCTCAACACTGGTCTGGCAGCTTATGAGGCCAACATTTATAATCATTTGGTTACCTAAATTCATCTATTGTCAGTCTAGTTTCCGATAATAGTGAAAAATGTTACCAGATTTGTTTTGCTTATGACATGTTGACTATAGGCCTAAAGCCTCTCGTGTGATACCGGTTTTAGAGTAAATTAACTCCTGCTGTACCAGCGACATCTTTTGTATTTAATTCTAACTACATTTCGACGATTTTATGAAGCTTGGGATGGATAAATGGTAGCTAAGAGAAATAATTGAGGTAATCTGCAGTATTTTAATGGGTAGACGTCCTGCCTGAGCTGAATAAAATCGTCCGATAGTTTCCAGAATATAATGAATAAGGCGTCACCGGTACTGTTCGGGTTAAAGGGCTAGTGGCTGTGTTTTTAGTCTATTAATTAATATATTCATTTAGTTTCAGTTTCCTCGCTAGACCTCCATCAAACTTAGAAAAAACACCAACTCGACCCCCTTCAAGATAAATTTGTAAATTTTTCGATGGAAAATCTCCCGGCTGGAGGCCACATCCTCCTAAATTACAGGTTCGCTATCGCTCGCCAGGAACAACTCGACACCTAAATAACACAAACATTCTAAATATTGACAAAGAAATGTGGCGAAAGGTCTTACAATCGCCAAACTAATAGGCCGAACGTCTAAAAGTCTGAAAAACAATTGGACTTGTGACGCATGTCCAGTGTGAGCATGCTGTACAGAACGCCTAGTCATGCCCCACTCTCGCTAGGATCGTCAGGGCAGGAACTTTGGCTGTAGTCTATGTAGAGTTTCCTAACTTAGTTCATGTGAGCCGTTGTACTATAAGTATTATGAATATGTATTTTGTTTTCATCTGAGTCAACGAGTTCTATTTTATATCATTAGTTATAAGTATTGTGTGTAAAACTTATTTGTAATGATGGGGGGAGAAGCAGCCACCGTTGGGGATCAGTGGGTGCGCCATGCGGGAGGTGGGCCTAACTCACTAGCACTCCCCCCTTCCCCCTCCCCTCAGTGCTAGGGGAGCCTTTGTCTATCCCAGAGGAGAGAGAGAAATTACGTAATGATTGTCAGTGGGCGGTCCTTAGTAGTTCACGTTGGGCTCACTAGAGGGCCGAGTATAAAAAGGGAAGTCTAGCCATTTTTTGATCAGAACTCATTAGGCAGAGCGACTTCTCATTTCCCTTGCTAACTATATATATTCTTCTGACTGATGTGAACTTTCTCTACTACCTTACATTCTTATCTCCTCTTTTCCCTACCCTTTTTAACTTCCATGGTCCCGTTGGTGCAGAGCTAGTCAGCCAACGTATTATCGCTTGAGTTCTCATGAGATACATGCCTATTAGATAGCCTATTTTGGAAGGGTTAAATTAGAATAGGATTGATTTATGTTTGTTGCACTTGTATATGCATTTCCCTGTGTGTTATTATTATTATTCCTGTTTTCTGCTAGTCTAGGTAATGCTAGACTGGGGTAAGGCTTTTCTGTGTTACGAGTTGTTGTTTGATGCAGTGGTTAAGCGATAAACCTGCATACTCGTTTCGGTTCAGTGAAGCCTAGGTTGTCTTCGCGGCTGACTGTGTTGAGTTAATAATTTACAGTGCGTGAGGGCAAGAGCCTAACCACCCTGTATTTTATTAACAGTTTGTTTTTACTTTGTCAAGGAGCCGGGAGAAAACCAGATACAAGGGATCTGGATTTCTCAAAGTGCACTTTTTTTTTTTTTTTTTTTTTTTTTTACAGACCATGTGACAATTAATGAGGAAACTATAATAACACATCTGAATAATGCCAACCTGACTTATAAACACAAATATGAATGTAACCAGACGACGATGCTGTTGTTTCAGTGGAATAATGGCTCTTTGAGCAGTATGTATCGCCTTACTAGTGGTTGTCCCCTCACAGGATGGGGGGCGCTGCTCAATAAACTCGCCCCTCGGGGCAAAATCAAAATCAAATCAAAGTGCACTTGTTAGTGTTAACATAATACTTTAAACAGTTGTGAGGACTTCGCTAGGCTACGAGCCGTTTTTGCTCAGTCACTGCTACCTTTTGCCCACAGTACCCCAGCTAGACTTTACTCGATTAGTAGATACAGAATAGTATTGAAGCTTTCCTTATGTATGATATTGTTTATGCACTATTGATTTCATGTGTTGCACGCTTGGCTACTTTAGTGATTAGTGGCCCACGAGCACAATCCGAGTAGGCTATTGCCGTTGCATTTGCGGAGTACTTCTTTTTAATGTTTGCCATTTACTATTGCATATTCTTTTAATTATTCTTATGCCAATTTAAACCTTTAATAGTATTTAATTGCCTGTGTTTTGCTTATTGAATTACTGTTCAAAATCCGATACGTACTTCTTACGAGCATCCGAGAAGCATCTAACTTTTTTCAGAAGATTCCTTGCTCGATGCTTAAGGACTATTAATTAACGTAACGTAATAGTGCCGATCCGAAGTAGAGGGTGGAGGACTTCTTAAGTTCTTAGTCAAGGGTGGATTACTTCGGCTTCGGCCAACACTATTCTTTGGTGTTGTTGTTTCTTACTTCATTGTTTGATTGTTGACCAGACTAGATAATTCCTGTCTCTTTATTAGTCTGTTGTTGAACACTAGTACCGAGTTCTTGTATACCCCGTTATAGCAGATTGAACTCTGGAGGGTATTGGTGTTTTTTGTTCGGCTGGCAGTACTCAGGGGTTGGGATCGTGTGTTTCCGTTGTGGCAGCGAGCCATATTCGAGTCCTGATTGAGAGCCCTTGTGTACCCGAGTGCCAGGTCGTAACAAATGGCGACCTTGCTTAGGATTTTGTGAACAGTATAAATTTTTGCAGAGTTGTACAACATTTGTTTGTTTGTATTTTAGCGTGCATATTGAAGAATATTTTTTGTTGTATTGCAATTAGTAAAGCATTTAAGAGACTCCAGTTAATTTAGTAATTAGTGCTTGCATAGGAAGTTTAACACTTTTGTCTCGAGAATTTTTTTTGTGGACTTAAGTATGTCGTGCATTAGCACTGACGATGAGCGAGAGATGCCATTTGAAGGTGTGCCGTTAGTAACCAGTGAGGAGGATGCTAGAGTTGTTGTGAGTAAGCGGTACCACGTGACGGAGGAGAGGCTGACTGGGGTGGATGTTTGTGGCTTGCACCTGATAGCCAAGGTTTTGGGCATTTCCAATGTAGTAGGGATGTCCAAGGGGGAGCTGATTTCCTGGGTGTTGCGTGGGCGACATGGGATTTCGGAGGAGAGGGCGTTTGGGGGGGTTCCTCCCCAGATCCCCTCTCACTGGACTCTCACAGTGCCGTCCACTCAGTTACCGGAGGTTAGCACTCTCCCACAGAGGGATGAGAATTGGCAGATTGGAGTGCCCTCGGGTGGTGCACATGGTGGTTCCCCAGTTTTTGCCCCCCCTCCTTCAGTAGTGGCAGCTCCCTCTTCCTGCCTGTCTCTAGATATGGTATTTAGACTTGAGCTTGCTAAGATTGAGGCTAGGAAGCAGGAGAATGAGACCAGGAGGCAGGAGATTGAGGTTAGGAGGCATGAGGCTGAGCTTAGGTACGACTCGGAGAAATATTGTGCTAAATTAGATTTAGATAAGTCTCGTGCAGAGTCGACAGGGACTCGGATGGGCCGTGAGGGCCAAGTAAGAGAACAGTCCTTGGCCCAATTAGTCAAATTGGTGCCGGTATTTAGTGAAACTGAAGTCACAGAATTTTTTAATCGTTTTGAGAAGAAGTGTAGGGAGCATAATTGGCCTGAAGAGAAGTGGGCAGCTCTAGTCTCCTCAAGACTTACGGGTAAGGGTCTGAAGGCTTATGATGCACTGCCTTTAGAGTCTTGCATTGACTACCCAGAATTGAAGAGAGCTGTCCTACGGGCATACGAGTTGCAACCGAAAACATATCGATTGAAGTTTCGGGGTGTTACAAAGACTAGGGAGGCGACCTTTCTTGAACATGCCCGGGACTTAAAAGATGCACTTAAAAACTGGACACGTTCTGAGAAAGCTGAGACGGCCGAACAGTTGACTGAGCTGTTTCTGCTCGAGCAGTTTTATAAGTGTACTGGTGCAGAAATGACTTTAACTATTACAGAAAAGAACCCAAAAACTCTACAGGAGGCAGCTGAGATGGCTGACCTCCGGCTATCACTAATTCGTGGGTGCGGGTCTGCCCAGCGTAGTGAGGCAGGTAACAAGGGGCGTGACGCCCCCCCCCCCCCCCCCGAGTTAGTGATATACCTTATGCAAACAAGTACAAGAGCCATGATACCAAGACTGACCACAAGACTAGCACCGTCCCATTTAAGAAGGGGCCGGGCCCTTCCCAGTACCAAGGGAAGCCCAAAGGGGAGTTGGAGTGTTATCAATGTCATAAAAAGGGGCACTTTGCAAGAGTCTGTCCTAGCAAACCACCTACAGCAGCTGTGTCTTTGGCCTGCAACATTGGTGTGTCTCCGAAGTCATCTGAGTTTGCCCGGGGCAGTTCATCAGAGGCTGAGGCACAGCCAATGCAGAAGCACCTGGGAGGCTCGAACCCTGCTCAGGATGTTTTTTGCGACCATAGAGGGCGGGGTTGCGTGATGTGGGCGGGGCGCAAGCATGGAGTAGAGGTCTTGCGTGATACAGGTGCTTCCCAGACTCTGATGAAAAACTTGACTGGCTACCCTATAAACGCGGCTCGAGTGGTAGTGGTGCAGGATATTAATGCAACTCGGTCATACCCGCTGGTGCAGTTGGAGTTGGAGGTGGATGGTGTGGCACGTGAATTGGATGTTGGGATTGTGGAGAAACTGCCAGTGGAGGGCGTCGACCTTCTTCTCGGCAACGACTTTGCAATGCCCGCTTCTGAGGTTCTACCCTTAGTCGTTGCCGAGAGGCCGGCCGACGTGAGTAGGGAAGAGCAAGAGTGGGTCGAGCGGTGCCAGACACAACCCATGGCGTGTGTTGTCACCCGAGCTCGGGCAGCTAAAGTGTCACAGCCTAGTCCTCCGTCTTCAGACCAGCGGAGGAACGATCAACAGGAGGAGGCTAAAGCTGGAGTTGGTTTTAAGAGTTTTGACTCGGCAGATCTCTTGGGTGATTCAGTATTAGCACCATTACTTAATTCTGGAGTAGCCCCTGGGCCTGTCATCGAGAGTGACGAGGCTGGGCATGACGAGTCTCCACGACAGCAACGTTATGTACATCGAGAGAGACAGAGGGAGCAGCCCAGTATCGGGGAAGGTCATGCATTGCTCCGGGAGCAGTTAGATCGCTTGGCACCCTCAGATATACGTCGGTTGCAACTAGAGGACCCTGAGCTCCAAACATGTGCTAATGGAGCTGTAGAGCTCGACGAGGACGGCGATGCACAGCCAGGAGATTTTTTTTATTTAGAAGGCATCCTCTATAGGCGTTTTCAAGACCCTAAACGTAGTTGGCAAAAGCGGTCCGGAGTAGTGGACCAGTTGGTGGTGCCACGGGAGTGTAGGGATAGCCTACTGAGGTTGGCGCATGACACACCACTGGCAGGACATCTAGGGGTGAGAAAAACGGTGGCGGCTTTGGGGAAATTGTTTTGGTGGCCGGGGATGAAGTCTCATGTGCAGTCATGGATAAACTCATGTGATATTTGTCAATGTGTCGGGAAACCGAACCAAGTTATTCCTAAGGCTCCGTTACACCCTATTCCTGTGATTGGGCCACCCTTTAGTAAAATTATTGTTGACATGGTTGGTCCACTCCCTCCCACTAAGGCTGGAAATAAATTTTTGTTAACCATAATGGATGTTGCCACTAGATACCCCGATGCATACCCTATGAAAAATGGAATGGCTAAGACGGTAGTCAGTAACTTGTTGTGGTACTTCTCAAGGTACGGGTACCCGGAGGAGATTCAGTCTGATCAGGGATCTAATTTCACCTCCAACATGTTCAAGCAAACAATGCAACAGCATGGGATACGAGCAGTAGTATCGTCAGCGTATCACCCTGAGAGTCAAGGGGTGCTTGAGCGGTGGCATGCTACACTTAAAAGCATGCTCAGGTGTTATTGTGCTGACAACGGTATGGATTGGGATCTTGGATTGCCTTATGTGCTGTTTGCTGCTCGGGAGGTACCTGGTGAGAGCCTGGGATTTAGTCCAAACGAGCTGATTTTTGGACACCGTGTCAGGGGCCCCCTTAACATGCTGAAAGAAATTTGGGAGGGGACTGTGCAGCCTTGTCCATTATTAAAGTATGTGCTTGAAAGCCGTGAGCGCATGCTTAAGAGTCTGGAGATGGCAGGTAGAAATTTGACAGAATCACAAGCTTTGATGAAGGACAGGTATGATCGCAAAGTGAGGCTCCGGAAGTTCACTGTAGGACAAGAGGTATTAATTTTGTTGCCTTTGGTTGGTAACCCCCTCTCTGCGAAGTACACTGGACCTTATAAAATTATAGAACAAATTTCAGACTTAGATTACCTTGTTGCCACTCCAGACAGGAGGAAAAAGAACCAGTTATGTCACGTGAACCTTATTAAAGAGTATGTGAGGCGCCCCTCTGAGCCTCTCACTGTCCCTGTGTTGGCTTGTTGCGGCCGTGGTGGAGAAGGAGAGGGGGACAGTCAAGCTTCAGAGGATAGCTGGGATCAACATGTTTCAGCGGATCAGTGGGCGGGGAACTCGAGCCTTAGGGCTGACGAGGCTATAGCTCATTTGCCTGAGCCGCAGTTTGATGCTATCCGTCAGTTGTTCGGTTCATACCCCACTGTATTTGCTGAACACCCAGGCCTCACTACTCAGGCTATGCATGATGTTGACGTGGGGGACCATCTACCCTTTAAGTCAATCCCGTACCGTGTGCCCCCCATAAAACTACCAGCTCTGAGGGATGAGTTGGAGTATATGCTCGGTAGAGGGTTGATAGAGAAAGGCACAGTTAAGTGGACTTCCCCCGTAACACTGCAGCCTAAGCCAGATGGCAAGGTACGCTTTTGTATTGATTTCCGTAGGCTAAACGGTTTGACTCCAACTAACCCATATCCTCTTCCTCGGGTTGATGATAGTGTTGACAAAATTGGTAATGCTCGTTTTTTGTCTAAAGTAGATTTAGTAAAAGGTTACTGGCAAGTACCTTTGTCCGAGCGTGCTAAAGAGGTATGTGGTTTTGTTGTGGACGGGAGTACCTACCGGTGCAATGTTATGCCTTACGGACTTAAGAATGCACCAGCAACGTTTCAGAACCTGATGAATGAAATTGTAAAGGACATTCCAAATTGCACCGTATATTAGGACGATGTAATCATTTATGATGACGACTTTGAGAGCCATTGTGAGCACCTTGAGACCTTGTTCCGGAAACTTAGTGAAGCAGGTCTGGTAGTAAATTTGGCAAAGTGTGACTTCGTAAAAGCCACTGTGCAGTACCTTGGGTTTGTAGTGGGAAGGGGACAGGTGTGCCCTCCTCAGAACAAGGTACAGGCTATCAATAAATTTCCGCACCCAACAACCAAGAAGCAGATTATGAGATTCTTGGGTATGATAGGCTACTACAGACGCTTCATAAAAGGTTACTCAACGGTGTTGGCACCTCTCACAGATTTGTTATCTAAAGACAAAAAGTTTTTGTGGGCACCTGAGTGTGAAAAGGCTTTCACTTTGGTGAAACATTTGGTATGTACTCACCCGATACTCAGGGCCCCGGACTTTAACAGGCCTTTTCAGCTGGCAACAGATGCTAGTGGTGTAGGGGCTGGTGCCGTCTTGCTACAGACAGACAATGAAGGTGTGGAACACCCAGTAAGTTTCTTTTCTAAGAAGTTCAATGCTGCACAAAAGAACTACAATAGAAAAGGAATTACTGGCGATTGTGCTGTCGCTCAGGCACTTCGAGGTGTATGTTCCAGCCTATGGCCCAGTCGTGGTTATCTACACTGATCATCACCCTTTGAGATTCCTGAATCAATTTCACAATCGCAATATGAGACTGACCAGGTGGTCTTTGATGTTGCAGGAGTATAACCTGGACATCCGTCATATTGCTGGATGTGACAATGTGATCGCGGATTGTTTATCAAGGGTGGATGATCAGTCGTAGGCTATCACAGGTGTGTGGGTTTGAGTGGAGGAAAATAGGCTGCCCTAATAGTGCAGCCGGGAAAAACATATTAAAATATAAAAATCATATAAAAACTCTTTCTTTTGATATAGATAATCGTATAAGTTTGTCATAGCCTATAGAGTTTGAGTAGTCCACGAACTATCAAACGGCTGAGCTGCTGTAAGCTCGCTCTGGGAGCATGATATTGTGTCTTTTTGCTATTGTTGGGAGGAGTTATAAAATGTGATTTTTTGTTTTAATAATAAGATGTGTTTTGGTGATAAACTCAGCTTTGTTTTAGTGCCATGCGGTCGCTGGGTGTGAGGGGCTTGATGGGGTTCTGAGTTTGTCAGATTTTAGCTCAGGGTTGAGCAAGTAAAATCTTGGGGGAGGTGTGACGCATGTCCAGTGTGAGCATGCTGTACAGAACGCCTAGTCATGCCCCACTCTCGCTAGGATCGTCAGGGCAGGAACTTTGGCTGTAGTCTATGTAGAGTTTCCTAACTTAGTTCATGTGAGCCGTTGTACTATAAGTATTATGAATATGTATTTTGTTTTCATCTGAGTCAACGAGTTCTATTTTATATCATTAGTTATAAGTATTGTGTGTAAAACTTATTTGTAATGATGGGGGGAGAAGCAGCCACCGTTGGGGGTCAGTGGGTGCGCCATGCGGGAAGTGGGCCTAACTCACTAGCACTCCCCCGTTCCCCCTCCCCTCAGTGCTAGGGGAGCCTTTGTCTATCCCAGAGGAGAGAGAGAAATTACGTAATGATTGTCAGTGGGCGGTCCTTAGTAGTTCACGTTGGGCTCACTAGAGGGCCGAGTATAAAAAGGGAAGTCTAGCCATTTTTTGATCAGAACTCATTAGGCAGAGCGACTTCTCATTTCCCTTGCTAACTATATATATTCTTCTGACTGATGTGAACTTTCTCTACTACCTTACATTCTTATCTCCTCTTTTCCCTACCCTTTTTAACTTCCATGGTCCCGTTGGTGCAGAGCTAGTCAGCCAACGTATTATCGCTTGAGTTCTCATGAGATACATGCCTATTAGATAGCCTATTTTGGAAGGGTTAACTTAGAATAGGATTGATTTATGTTTGTTGCACTTGTATATGCATTTCCCTGTGTGTTATTATTATTATTCCTGTTTTCTGCTAGTCTAGGTAATGCTAGACTGGGGTAAGGCTTTTCTGTGTTACGAGTTGTTGTTTGATGCAGTGGTTAAGCGATAAACCTGCATACTCGTTTCGGTTCAGTGAAGCCTAGGTTGTCTTCGCGGCTGACTGTGTTGAGTTAATAATTTACAGTGCGTGAGGGCAAGCGCCTAACCACCCTGTATTTTATTAACAGTTTGTTTTTACTTTGTCAAGGAGCCGGGAGAAAACCAGATACAAGGGATCTGGATTTCTCAAAGTGCACTTGTTAGTGTTAACGTAATACTTTAAACAGTTGTGAGGACTTCGCTAGGCTACGAGCCGTTTTTGCTCAGTCACTGCTACCTTTTTCCAACAGTACCCCAGCTAGACTTTACTCGATTAGTAGATACAGAATAGTATTGAAGCTTTCCTTATGTATGATATTGTTTATGCACTATTGATTTCATGTGTTGCACGCTTGGCTACTTTAGTGATTAGTGGCCCACGAGCACAATCCGAGTAGGCTATTGCCGTTGCATTTGCGGAGTACTTCTTTTTAATGTTTGCCATTTACTATTGCATATTCTTTTAATTATTCTTATGCCAATTTAAACCTTTAATAGTATTTAATTGCCTGTGTTTTGCTTATTGAATTACTGTTCAAAATCCGATACGTACTTCTTACGAGCATCCGAGAAGCATCTAACTGTTTTCAGAAGATTCCTTACTCGATGCTTAAGGACTATTAATTAACGTAACGTAATAGTGCCGATCCGAAGTAGAGGGTGGAGGACTTCTTAAGTTCTTAGTCAAGGGTGGATTACTTCGGCTTCGGCCAACACTATTCTTTGGTGTTGTTGTTTTTTACTTCATTGTTTGATTGTTGACCAGACTAGATAATTCCTGTCTCTTTATTAGTCTGTTGTTGAACACTAGTACCGAGTTCTTGTATACCCCGTTATAGCAGATTGAACTCTGGAGGGTATTGGTGTTTTTTGTTCGGCTGGCAGTACTCAGGGGTTGGGATCGTGTGTTTCCGTTGTGGCAGCGAGCCGTATTCGAGTCCTGATTGAGAGCCCTTGTGTACCCGAGTGCCAGGTCGTAACAGACTAAACATGAGGAAGAAGTGGGCCAGAAAAGCGACTCATCTCCCCTTTAAGACTCTCTGATATTTAATATTATCTAACGTCTCCTTTATTTTGCCATACAACACCTCCAAACTACACTTTATTTTGCCATACAACACCTCCACACTACACTTTATTTTGCCATACAACACCTCCACACTACACTTTATTTTGCCATACAACACCTCCACACTACACTTTATTTTGCCATACAACACCTCCACACTACACTTTATTTTGCCATACAACACCTCCACACTACACTTTATTTTGCCATACAACACCTCCACACTACACTTTATTTTGCCATACAACACCTCCACACTACACTTTATTTTGCCATACAACACCTCCACACTACACTTTATTTTGCCATACAACACCTCCACACTACACTTTATTGATTGATTAAGGGGAGATGGGTCGTTTGTCTGGTCCCCTTCCTCCCTGGTGTTAAGCCCAATTTGTTTTAAGATTATAAGACGGTCGGCCCATTAGTTTGACGATTTTAATAGCTTTTACCTCATTTCGTTTTCAATTTTTGGACCTTTCGTGCCATTTAGGTGTCGATTTTATCCTGGCGAGCCTGTAATTTTAAGAGGAACTGGCCTTCGGCCGCACATTTTTCTATCAAAACATTTACAGATTTATCTCGAAGGGGGTCTAGAGAGTGTTTTTGTTAAGCTTGATTGAGGCCTAGGGAGGAAACCTAAAATAATGTGAATATATACATTGATTGACCAAAGAAATAGCCACTGTCCCCTTAATTGTATTCCACCTGATTGATATCCAAATCTATCTATCTATCTATCTATTGCCTGACGCCGTGATTCCCGAAGGGGTGGCCACGAACGAACCGCTCCCATGCACCTCTGTCCCCAGTCAGTCGACGCCCCTCCTAGCAACCAGCACCGCCTTCATCCATATACTTCCTCACTCCATCCTTCCACCTCTTCTTCGGTTTACCTCTCCCTCTCTGTCCTTCCACCTCGCTCTCGTACACCTTCTTAGTCATTCTCTCGCTTTTCATACGTTCCATATGGCCGAACCATCAATACTACACATTATTGTCTAGGGTTCTATTCATCCTCATGGTATATAATTAAACTTGTATTTGAAGACCTCATTTGCATTAGGGGCGATGGGCTACATGTATGGCAATTTATTTATTTGTTTATATATATTTAGTTTCCTCCACAAACCTCCATCAAACTTAAAAAGACATACCCTAGACCCCCCCTTCCAGAACAATACTTATATTTTTCTGAAGACATTAATCAAGAAATGGGGAGAAAGGTCTTAAAATCGTCAAGCTAATGGGTCGAACTTCTTGAAATCAGATAACTACTGGGACTAAACATGAGGGAGGAGAGGGGCCATAAAAACTACTGGGACTAAACATGAGGGAGGAGAGGGGCCATAAAAAACTACTGGACTAAACATGAGGGAGGAGAGGGGCCATAAAAACGGCCCATCTCCCCTTAAATGGTTACTTCTATCTTTCGATTATTCTGAAGAGCTTGGATTATTCTGAAGAGCTTGGATTATTCTGAAGAGCTTGGATTATTCTGAAGAGCTTGGATTATTCTGAAGAGCTTGGATTATTCTGAAGAGCTTGGATTATTCTGAAGAGCTTGGATTCACAAATCTATGCAACCTTGCTTTAAATATCTATGCACTTCTTTTAGTATTTAAGTATATATATATATATATATATATATATATATATATATATATATATATACATATATTGGTAGGGGGAGATTGTAGGCACCAATCGAACAGGGCTAGACCCAGGAGAAGCTATAGGCATTTGATAAGGAGTCGCTGGAACTCCTGTTTCATTTGGTTGGCCTCTCTTACTGATTTTCTTTGTGCCTCACCTATACTGAGAGTAATCAGCTAGCTCTCACAAAACACTCTCTCTCTTTAACACTAGTCCACACAAACCATACCTCTTTCCAATACACCAAAATGTGCCATAAAAATAAACAAAACATTATAATACAGCATGGACCGGCCTAGGAGGGGGGGGGGGGGGGCGCAGTAACACAGGCTGGACACTCATCCAATGGCCCACCAAAATGTCTTGGACCGCGACCTGACACTCACTATCAACTTTTACAAAAAAAAAAAAAAAAAACATTCTATGTAAATGAGAGAGACAAAAGGCATAACTGCCTGCAGTGAGTGCTTCCCCCAGATTTCAAAGAGTGACAGGGCCGAAATCAAGGGACGTTCGAGCTAAAATGCCTGGGCACACGGAGTTTGAAGCAACTTAAGTCATAGGAAGTGGGAAAGACTGATTCTGGGAAAGTTCCAGAGCTCAGCAGTTGAATAGAAGAAAGTCTGAGAATAGCATTTCACTCTTGGGTTGGAGAGTTGTACAGAGTAGGGGTGGGATTGTGTTTGCAAGGCGGGTATTACGTACCCTACGTAGAGGAGGTGGTATACTCTGGGAAAGCTCCGAGGAACACTGATTATTGTAGTTGCGATAGAATAGCGAGAGAGATGCAACATTGCGGCGAAGAGAGAGAGATTGCAGAGAGTTGGTGAGTGGATGGGAGTTAATGATACGAAAGGCTTTCCTTTCTACTTTATCTAGGAGTGAGGTGTAAGAGGATCCTTCCCACACATGTGAACAATACTCAATACAAGGACGCACTGAGCCCCTGTATAGAGCAAGAAGCTGTGCAGGTGTAAAGAACCCCTTGAGGCGGTTGAGCACAACCAGCTTCTGGGAGGCTGCCTTAGCGAGACTGGTAATATGGTCTTTCCAAGTGAGAGCCGAAGAAAATAAGACACAAAGAATATTGAGAGAAGATGAAGGGTTGATTTGTGTATTGTTGAAGAATAAGGGATAGTCCTCTGGAGGGTCCTGACAGGTAGTAAGATGGATAAATTGAGTTTTGGAAGCATTAAATGCAACAAGGTTTTCTCTATCCCAATTGGAAATAGTAGCTAGATCAGAAGATACGTATTTTATGGCTTCAATACGTTTACTTTTGAGGGACTGCTGGCTGGGGCGTTCTGGAAAACTAATTGAGTGGTGTAAGGTAGAGTCGTCTGCATATGAATGGATGGGACTGGATGTACAGTTGGGAAGATCATTTATGAAAATTAGAAAGAGAATAGGAGATAGGACAGAACCCTGAGGAACACCAGAGTTGATAGGATGAGGAAATGAGCGATGGCCGTCCACAACCGCAGCTATGGAACGGCCGGAAAGGAAATTAGAGACAAAGGCACAGATGGAGGGACAGAAACCGAAGGAGGGCAGTTTGGAAATTAAAGATTTGTGCCAGACTCTATCGAAGGCCTTCGATATGTCTAGTGCAACAGAAAAAGTCTCACCGAAGTCCCGAAAGGTAGATAGCCAAGAGTTAGTATGATATGAAAGAAGATCAGCAGTAGAGCGACCCTTAAGAAAGCCATACTGGCCATCTGAGAGCAGATTTGTGGCCTTTCCTCTAACATATACTCTGTTGAACACCACTGTCCTCTCCTCTGCCAACCCTTGATCTTCTCTTTCTCACCGAAACTCTGTTGTCTGGGACTACTGACAGCAAACCCTCTCTGTACCCTCTTACTGTCTCTATCTTAGTTTCAAAGGCAAAGGCGTTTGTTGTGTATACGTACACAACAAACTCACTTGCTCTCATGTTCCCGACTTCGACTCCTCTGAATGCTCAACTTTTTCCCGTACCCCGAATCGCTTCGGAGATCGGCCCTACATTCCAGACTTATTTCTAACTTCCAACCCTTCCGCTTATAATGTCGGTCTTTTCTCTCCTTTGAGCTCCTCCACCATAAATTAATCTCTGTCACCTGTCCTATCTCTTCAATACGGCCACCCGATCCTCCCAGCCGGCAGCACTTGTGGCACTTTGGCGCTGCCGACTGGGAGGCTCTCCAGCAGTACTTCTTCGACTTCCCATGGAAAGATTTTTGCTTCCGTGGCCGAGTACCCTCGGAGAGTGCTGAACGCATTATCCAGGTAATCCTGTTGGGCATGGAGGCATACATTCAATTTTCTTTCTTTCAGACTAATGCAAAACAATCTTGGTCCTGGACCCTACTAATTGGAACTTTAAGTGATGTTTCTGTTCGGGTTCTGTCTAGAGTCGGCCACCCCCAGCAATGGGTTATAAGCCTGAGTATATACATACATACATACATACATACATACATCAACTCGTCCAAACTTGGTGAATATGCCACAGGGACCGGAACTACAATAATGGAGGGAGGTCACGCCTGGTACAGCCTTTGTCCCCCTGTCCTAGGTGGCTCCCTTGTACTTAAGCCGGTATCACACAAGAGCTTATATAAAGAACATTCGATGAACAGCATTTGTCTGGCAACACTTCTGGGATGTTTTGCATTGGTATCGTAAACTAGACTGATGATAGATGAATTTAGGTGACCGAAATAAATTAAATGTTGACCATAGAAGCTGCCAGACCAGTGTTAAGGGTAATTGTTGAGGTAAAAGCACTTGTGTGATACCGGCTTAACTCACGCCCTGCCATGCTTCTCTTCAGTTTACCTCTCCAATATAGTTCCTGTTGGTTTTCACTATTCTGCTTTACTTTGTATCTTTTTATATTGCCATGAGGAGGCTGTAGGCACCAGCAGAATAGGGCGGTGCTATAGATGGTTTATTAGGACAGCTGGAACTCCTGTTTCTCCACATGGCATCCCTAGCTGATCCTTTCGGTGTATCACCAATATTGAAGGCAACTCTAGCTACCCTCCAAAACAACTTATCTTCCTATCATTGCATTATACTACACACACATTACATACTACACTACCTTGCAAAATGCCCATACTATGATGGGTGCTAAGACAATCTGGTTCCTTAATTAAGGGGAAATATTTCACTTTTTGGTCGACTTTTTCATTATTTACTAATTTTCTAATTTCCTCCCTAAACCTCCATCAAACTTTAAAAAAAAAAACATCCATTAGATCCCCCTTCTAGATTAATTTGTAAATTTTTCGGTAGACAATTGTCCCGGCCGAAGGCCGGTTCTTCCATAATTACATGTCAGGCTCACTGTTGCCACTAATGTTACCAAGGAAATAGGGTGGATGGTCTTAAAATTGACAAACTAATGGAGCAAACATCTGAACATCTGAAAACTAATGGGGCTAAACATGAGGGAGAAGGGTATCTAGAAAAACGACCCATCTCTCCTTAACACATAAGCCCCCTCATCTTCGGCCGGGTATTCAAGCTGGCCCCCCAGTCATTATATCCAGTATTCAAGCTGGCCCCCCTGTCATTATATCCAGTATTCAAGCTGGCCCCCCTGTCATTATATCCAGTATTCAAGCTGGCCCCCCTGTCATTATATCCAGTATTCAAGCTGGCCCCCCAGTCATTATATCCAGTATTCAAGCTGGCCCCCCAGTCATTATATCCAGTATTCAAGCTGGCCCCCCTGTCATTATATCCAGTATTCAAGCTGGCCCCCCTGTCATTATATCCAGTATTCAAGCTGGCCCCCCTGTCATTATATCCAGTATTCAAGCTGGCCCCCCTGTCATTATATCCAGTATTCAAGCTGGCCCCCCTGTCATTATATCCAGTATTCAAGCTGGCCCCCCTGTCATTATATCCAGTATTCAAGCTGGCCCCCCTGTCATTATATCCAGTATTCAAGCTGGCCCCCCTGTCATTATATCCAGTATTCAAGCTGGCCCCCCAGTCATTATATCCAGTATTCAAGCTGGCCCCCCTGTCATTATATCCAGTATTCAAGCTGGCCCCCCTGTCATTATATCCAGTATTCAAGCTGGCCCCCCTGTCATTATATCCAGTATTCAAGCTGGCCCCCCTGTCATTATATCCAGTATTCAAGCTGGCCCCCCTGTCATTATATCCAGTATTCAAGCTGGCCCCCCAGTCATTATATCCAGTATTCAAGCTGGCCCCCCTGTCATTATATCCAGTATTCAAGCTGGCCCCCCTGTCATTATATCCAGTATTCAAGCTGGCCCCCCAGTCATTATATCCAGTATTCAAGCTGGCCCCCCTGTCATTATATCCAGTATTCAAGCTGGCCCCCCTGTCATTATATCCAGTATTCAAGCTGGCCCCCCTGTCATTATATCCAGTATTCAAGCTGGCCCCCCTGTCATTATATCCAGTATTCAAGCTGGCCCCCCAGTCATTATATCCAGTATTCAAGCTGGCCCCCCTGTCATTATATCCAGTATTCAAGCTGGCCCCCCAGTCATTATATCCAGTATTCAAGCTGGCCCCCCTGTCATTATATCCAGTATTCAAGCTGGCCCCCCTGTCATTATATCCAGTATTCAAGCTGGCCCCCCAGTCATTATATCCAGTATTCAAGCTGGCCCCCCTGTCATTATATCCAGTATTCAAGCTGGCCCCCCTGTCATTATATCCAGTATTCAAGCTGGCCCCCCTGTCATTATATCCAGTATTCAAGCTGGCCCCCCTGTCATTATATCCAGTATTCAAGCTGGCCCCCCAGTCATTATATCCAGTATTCAAGCTGGCCCCCCTGTCATTATATCCAGTATTCAAGCTGGCCCCCCTGTCATTATATCCAGTATTCAAGCTGGCCCCCCTGTCATTATATCCAGTATTCAAGCTGGCCCCCCTGTCATTATATCCAGTATTCAAGCTGGCCCCCCTGTCATTATATCCAGTATTCAAGCTGGCCCCCCTGTCATTATATCCAGTATTCAAGCTGGCCCCCCTGTCATTATATCCAGTATTCAAGCTGGCCCCCCTGTCATTATATCCAGTATTCAAGCTGGCCCCCCTGTCATTATATCCAGTATTCAAGCTGGCCCCCCAGTCATTATATCCAGTATTCAAGCTGGCCCCCCTGTCATTATATCCAGTATTCAAGCTGGCCCCCCTGTCATTATATCCAGTATTCAAGCTGGCCCCCCTGTCATTATATCCAGTATTCAAGCTGGCCCCCCAGTCATTATATCCAGTATTCAAGCTGGCCCCCCTGTCATTATATCCAGTATTCAAGCTGGCCCCCCTGTCATTATATCCAGTATTCAAGCTGGCCCCCCTGTCATTATATCCAGTATTCAAGCTGGCCCCCCAGTCATTATATCCAGTATTCAAGCTGGCCCCCCTGTCATTATATCCAGTATTCAAGCTGGCCCCCCTGTCATTATATCCAGTATTCAAGCTGGCCCCCCTGTCATTATATCCAGTATTCAAGCTGGCCCCCCTGTCATTATATCCAGTATTCAAGCTGGCCCCCCAGTCATTATATCCAGTATTCAAGCTGGCCCCCCTGTCATTATATCCAGTATTCAAGCTGGCCCCCCTGTCATTATATCCAGTATTCAAGCTGGCCCCCCAGTCATTATATCCAGTATTCAAGCTGGCCCCCCTGTCATTATATCCAGTATTCAAGCTGGCCCCCCAGTCATTATATCCAGTATTCAAGCTGGCCCCCCAGTCATTATATCCAGTATTCAAGCTGGCCCCCCTGTCATTATATCCAGTATTCAAGCTGGCCCCCCTGTCATTATATCCAGTATTCAAGCTGGCCCCCCTGTCATTATATCCAGTATTCAAGCTGGCCCCCCAGTCATTATATCCAGTATTCAAGCTGGCCCCCCTGTCATTATATCCAGTATTCAAGCTGGCCCCCCTGTCATTATATCCAGTATTCAAGCTGGCCCCCCTGTCATTATATCCAGTATTCAAGCTGGCCCCCCTGTCATTATATCCAGTATTCAAGCTGGCCCCCCAGTCATTATATCCAGTATTCAAGCTGGCCCCCCTGTCATTATATCCAGTATTCAAGCTGGCCCCCCTGTCATTATATCCAGTATTCAAGCTGGCCCCCCTGTCATTATATCCAGTATTCAAGCTGGCCCCCCTGTCATTATATCCAGTATTCAAGCTGGCCCCCCTGTCATTATATCCAGTATTCAAGCTGGCCCCCCTGTCATTATATCCAGTATTCAAGCTGGCCCCCCTGTCATTATATCCAGTATTCAAGCTGGCCCCCCTGTCATTATATCCCAGTATTCAAGCTGGCCCCCCC
>JBAKBP010021707.1:0-40168 GCA_037953745.1 Lithodes maja
ATGTTGTTAGTGTTGTGTGGTGCCTATATATTGTGAGTGTTGTGTGGTGCCTATGTTGATAGTGTTGTGTGGTGCCTATATATTGTGAGTGTTGTGTGGTGCCTATATATTGTGAGTGTTGTGTGGTGCCTATGTTGTTAGAGTTGTGTGGTGTCTATATATTGTGAGTGTTGTGTGGTGTCTATACTGTGAGAGTTGTGTGGTGCCTATGTTGTGAGAGTTGTTTGGTGCCTATACTGTGAGAGTTGTTTGGTGCCTATACTGTGAGAGTTGTTTGGTGCCTATACTGTGAGAGTTGTTTGGTGCCTATACTGTGAGAGTTGTGTGGTGCCTATACTGTGAGAGTTGTGTGGTGCCTATACTGTGAGAGTTGCATGGTGCCTATACTGTGAGAGTTGCATGGTGCCTATACTGTGGGAGTTGTTTGGTGCCTATACTGTGAGAGTTGTGTGGTGCCTATACTGTGAGAGTTGTGTGGTGCCTATACTGTGAGAGTTGTGTGGTGCCTATACTGTGAGAGTTGTGTGGTGCCTATACTGTGAGAGTTGTGTGGTGCCTATACTGTGAGAGTTGTGTGGTGCCTATACTGTGAGAGTTGTGTGGTGCCTATACTGTGAGAGTTGTTTGGTGCCTATACTGTGAGAGTTGTTTGGTGCCTATACTGTGAGAGTTGTGTGGTGCCTATACTGTGAGAGTTGTTTGGTGCCTATACTGTGAGAGTTGTTTGGTGCCTATACTGTGAGAGTTGTGTGGTGCCTATACTGTGAGAGTTGTGTGGTGCCTATATACTGTGAGAGTTGTGTGGTGCCTATACTGTGAGAGTTGTGTGGTGCCTATACTGTGAGAGTTGTGTGGTGCCTATACTGTGAGAGTTGTGTGGTGCCTATACTGTGAGAGATGTGTGGTGCCTATACTGTGAGAGTTGTGTGGTGCCTATGTTGTGATAGTTGTGTGGTGCCTATACTGTGAGAGTTGTGGTGCCTATGTTGTTAGAGTTGTGTGGTGCCTATACTGTGAGAGTTGTGTGGTGCCTATACTGTGAGAGTTGTGTGGTGCCTATACTGTGAGAGTTGTGTGGTGCCTATACTGTGAGAGTTGTGTGGTGCCTATACTGTGAGAGTTGTGTGGTGCCTATACTGTGAGAGTTGTGTGGTGCCTATACTGTGAGAGTTGTGTGGTGCCTATACTGTGAGAGTTGTGTGGTGCCTATACTGTGAGAGTTGTGTGGTGCCTATATACTGTGAGAGTTGTGTGGTGCCAATACTGTGAGAGTTGTTTGGTGCCTATACTGTGAGAGTTGTTTGGTGCCTATACTGTGAGAGTTGTGTGGTGCCTATACTGTGAGAGTTGTGTGGTGCCTATACTGTGAGAGTTGTGTGGTGCCTATGTTGTGAGAGTTGTGTGGTGCCTATACTGTGAGAGTTGTGTGGTGCCTATGTTGTGAGAGTTGTTTGGTGCCTATACTGTGAGAGTTGTTTGGTGCCTATACTGTGAGAGTTGTGTGGTGCCTATGTTGTTAGTGTTGTGTGGTGCCTATATATTGTGAGAGTTGTGTGGTGCCTATGTTGTTAGTGTTGTGTGGTGCCTATGTTGTTAGTGTTGTGTGGTGCCTATATATTGTGAGAGTTGTGTGGTGCCAATGTTGTTAGTGTTGTGTGGTGCCTATGTTAGTGTTGTGTGGTGCCTATATATTGTGAGTGTTGTGTGGTGTCTATACTGTGAGAGTTGTGTGGTGCCTATCTTGTGAGAGTTGTGTGGTGCCTATACTGTGAGAGTTGTGTGGTGCCTATACTGTGAGAGTTGCATGGTGCCTATACTGTGAGAGTTGTTTGGTGCCTATACTGTGAGAGTTGTGTGGTGCCTATACTGTGAGAGTGGTGTGGTGCCTATACTGTGAGAGTTGTTTGGTGCCTATACTGTGAGAGTTGTTTGGTGCCTATACTGTGAGAGTTGTGTGGTGCCTATACTGTGAGAGTTGTGTGGTGCCTATACTGTGAGAGTTGTTTGGTGCCTATACTATGAGAGTTGTGTGGTGCCTATACTGTGAGAGTTGTGTGGTGCCTATACTGTGAGAGTTGTGTGGTGCCTATATACTGTGATAGTTGTGTGGTGCCTATACTGTGAGAGTTGTGTGGTGCCTATACTGTGAGAGTTGTGTCGTGCCTATACTGTGAGAGTTGTGTGGTGCCTATACTGTGAGAGTTGTGTGGTGCCTATACTGTGAGAGTTGTGTGGTGCCTATACTGTGAGAGTTGTGTGGTGCCTATACTGTGAGAGTTGTGTGGTGCCTATGTTGTGAGAGTTGTGTGGTGCCTTGTTACGACCGGGCACTCGGGTACACTAGGGCTCTTACACAGGACTCGAGTATGGCTCGCTGCCACAACGGAAACACACGATCCCAACCCCAGAGTACTGCCAGCCGAACAAAAAACGCCACTACACTCCAGAGTTCTATCTGCTATAACGGGGTATACAAGAACTCGGTACTAGCGTTTCACACAACAGACTAATAACTAGACGGGAGTTATCTAGTCTGGTCAACAATCAAACAAAGAAGAAAGTACTACAACACTAAAGAATAGTGTTGGCCGAAGCCGAAGTAATCCACCCTTGAACTAAGAACTTAAGAAGTCCTCCACCCTCTACTTCGGATCGGCACTATTACGTTACGTTAAACAATAGTCCTCGAGCATCAAGCAAGGAATCTTCTGAGAAGTTAGATGCTTCTCGAATACTCATAAGAAGTAAGTATCGGATTTTGAACAGCAATTTAATGAATAACTCACTGGTAATTAAAGGCTTTAAATTGACATAAGAAGAATTATAAGAATAAGCAATAGGATATGGCAAACATTAATTAGAAGTACTCCGACAATGCACTGGCAATAGCCTACTAAGATTGTGCTCGTGGGCCACTAATCTCTGAAGTAGCTAAGCGTGCCACACATGAAATCAATAGTGCATAAACAATAATATACATAAGGAGAAGCTTCAATACTATGCTGTATCTGCTGGTCGAGCAAAGTCTAGCTGGGATACATAAGGTTAAGAGACAATGGCTGAGCAAGCGGCTCGTAGCCTAGCGAGGTCCTTAAGACTGTGCGGCCAAATTACGTTAATTGACGGGATGCTCTCTTGAGAGATCCAGATCACTAGTATCTGGTTCTCTCCTGGCGATCCTCTCAAAGTCAAGCAAATGAGATAGCACAGTGTTGGGTGGCAGAGGCAAAAGCCCTCACTCGCAACAGTGCTAAACTCCCACGGTACACAGTCAGAAAGACCACCCAGGCGTTCCACGTCTCCGTTGCAATTGTACTGGTTCAACCGCAACCTAGTACTCATAGGAAATCACAACTCAGAAACCCTATCCCAGTCTAGCATTGCCTAAACCAGCAGAAAACAGGAACATGAATAATCGCACACAGGGAAATGCATATACGAGTGCAACAAACATCAATCAATCCTATTCTAGTTAACCCTTCCAAAAATAGGCTATCTAACAGGCACTTATCTCGTGAGAACTCGAGCGATAATACTTTGGCTGACTAAATCTGCACCAAAGGGGTCATTGGTTAAAAAGGGACGAGAAGAGAAGAAGATAGGCTGTTCAGAGAGTAGAGAAAGTTCACATCAGTCGGAAGAATATGGATAGTTGCAAGGGATATGAGAAGTCGCTCTGCCTGATGAGTTCTAAAGAATTGTGGCGAGGACCTCTCCTTTTTATACTCGGCCCTCTAGCGGCATATCGCAAACTACTAAGGACCGCCCCCTGACAATCATTACGTAATATTCTCTCTCAATCTGGGATCGACAAAGGATTTCCCACGCGCTTGATGAGGGAGGAGGGAGGAGGGAGGAGGGAGTGAGGCCTACACGCCTCGTGGCGCGCTCACTGGCCGTCGTTACATAACTCTCTCTCTCATCATTATAAATAAGTCCCACACACAACACTTATAACTAATGATATAAAATAGAACTCGTTGACTCAGATGAAAACAAAATACATATTTATAATACTTATAGTACAACGGCTCACATAAACTAAGTTAGGAAACTCTACACAGACTACAGCCAAAGTTCCTGCCCTGACGATCCTAGCGAGAGTGGGGCCTGACTGGGCGTTCTGTACAGCATGCTCATACTCGACATGCGTCACAGCCTATACTGTGAGAGTTGTGTGGTGCCTATATACTGTGAGAGTTGTGTGGTGCCTATGTTGTTAGAGTTGTTTGGTGCCTATACTGTGAGAGTTGTGTGGTGCCTATACTGTGAAAGTTGTTTGGTGCCTATGTTGTGAGAGTTGTTTGGTGCCTATACTGTGAGAGTTGTTTGGTGCCTATACTGTGAGAGTTGTGTGGTGCCTATGTTGTTAGTGTTGTGTGGTGCCTATATATTGTGAGAGTTGTGTGGTGCCTATGTTGTTAGTGTTGTGTGGTGCCTATGTTGTTCGTGTTGTGTGGTGCCTATATATTGTGAGTTGTGTGGTGTCTATACTGTGAGAGTTGTGTGGTGTCTATACTGTGAGAGTTGTTTGGTGCCTATACTGTGAGAGTTGTTTGGTGCCTATACTGTGAGAGTGGTTTGGTGCCTATACTGTGAGAGTTGTTTGGTGCCTATACTGTGAGAGTTGTTTGGTGCCTATACTGTGAGAGTTGTTTGGTGCCTATACTGTGAGAGTTGTGTGGTGCCTATACTGTGAGAGTTGTGTGGTGCCTATGTTGTTAGAGTTGTTTGGTGCCTATACTGTGAGAGTTGTGTGGTGCCTATACTGTGAAAGTTGTTTGGTGCCTATGTTGTGAGAGTTGTTTGGTGCCTATACTGTGAGAGTTGTTTGGTGCCTATACTGTGAGAGTTGTGTGGTGCCTATGTTGTTAGTGTTGTGTGGTGCCTATATATTGTGAGAGTTGTGTGGTGCCTATGTTGTTAGTGTTGTGTGGTGCCTATGTTGTTCGTGTTGTGTGGTGCCTATATATTGTGAGTTGTGTGGTGTCTATACTGTGAGAGTTGTGTGGTGCCTATGTTGTGAGAGTTGTTTGGTGCCTATACTGTGAGAGTTGTTTGGTGCCTATACTGTGAGAGTTGTTTGGTGCCTATACTGTGAGAGTTGTTTGGTGCCTATACTGTGAGAGTTGTTTGGTGCCTATACTGTGAGAGTTGTTTGGTGCCTATACTGTGAGAGTTGTTTGGTGCCTATACTGTGAGAGTTGTGTGGTGCCTATACTGTGAGAGTTGTGTGGTGCCTATACTGTGAGAGTTGTTTGGTGCCTATACTGTGAGAGTTGTTTGGTGCCTATACTGTGAGAGTTGTTTGGTGCCTATACTGTGAGAGTTGTTTGGTGCCTATACTGTGAGAGTTGTGTGGTGCCTATACTGTGAGAGTTGTTTGGTGCCTATACTGTGAGAGTTGTGTGGTGCCTATACTGTGAGAGTTGTGTGGTGCCTATATACTGTGATAGTTGTGTGGTGCCTATACTGTGAGAGTTGTGTGGTGCCTATACTGTGAGAGTTGTTTGGTGCCTATACTGTGAGAGTTGTTTGGTGCCTATACTGTGAGAGTTGTGTGGTGCCTATGTTGTTAGTGTTGTGTGGTGCCTATATATTGTGAGAGTTGTGTGGTGCCTATGTTGTTAGTGTTGTGTGGTGCCTATGTTGTTAGTGTTGTGTGGTGCCTATATATTGTGAGAGTTGTGTGGTGCCAATGTTGTTAGTGTTGTGTGGTGCCTATGTTAGTGTTGTGTGGTGCCTATATATTGTGAGTGTTGTGTGGTGTCTATACTGTGAGAGTTGTGTGGTGCCTATCTTGTGAGAGTTGTGTGGTGCCTATACTGTGATAGTTGTGTGGTGCCTATACTGTGAGAGTTGCATGGTGCCTATACTGTGAGAGTTGTTTGGTGCCTATACTGTGAGAGTTGTGTGGTGCCTATACTGTGAGAGTGGTGTGGTGCCTATACTGTGAGAGTTGTTTGGTGCCTATACTGTGAGAGTTGTTTGGTGCCTATACTGTGAGAGTTGTGTGGTGCCTATACTGTGAGAGTTGTGTGGTGCCTATACTGTGAGAGTTGTTTGGTGCCTATACTATGAGAGTTGTGTGGTGCCTATACTGTGAGAGTTGTGTGGTGCCTATACTGTGAGAGTTGTGTGGTGCCTATATACTGTGATAGTTGTGTGGTGCCTATACTGTGAGAGTTGTGTGGTGCCTATACTGTGAGAGTTGTGTCGTGCCTATACTGTGAGAGTTGTGTGGTGCCTATACTGTGAGAGTTGTGTGGTGCCTATACTGTGAGAGTTGTGTGGTGCCTATACTGTGAGAGTTGTGTGGTGCCTATACTGTGAGAGTTGTGTGGTGCCTATGTTGTGAGAGTTGTGTGGTGCCTTGTTACGACCGGGCACTCGGGTACACTAGGGCTCTTACACAGGACTCGAGTATGGCTCGCTGCCACAACGGAAACACACGATCCCAACCCCAGAGTACTGCCAGCCGAACAAAAAACGCCACTACACTCCAGAGTTCTATCTGCTATAACGGGGTATACAAGAACTCGGTACTAGCGTTTCACACAACAGACTAATAACTAGACGGGAGTTATCTAGTCTGGTCAACAATCAAACAAAGAAGAAAGTACTACAACACTAAAGAATAGTGTTGGCCGAAGCCGAAGTAATCCACCCTTGAACTAAGAACTTAAGAAGTCCTCCACCCTCTACTTCGGATCGGCACTATTACGTTACGTTAAACAATAGTCCTCGAGCATCAAGCAAGGAATCTTCTGATAAGTTAGATGCTTCTCGAATACTCATAAGAAGTAAGTATCGGATTTTGAACAGCAATTTAATGAATAACTCACTGGTAATTAAAGGCTTTAAATTGACATAAGAAGAATTATAAGAATAAGCAATAGGATATGGCAAACATTAATTAGAAGTACTCCGACAATGCACTGGCAATAGCCTACTAAGATTGTGCTCGTGGGCCACTAATCTCTGAAGTAGCTAAGCGTGCCACACATGAAATCAATAGTGCATAAACAATAATATACATAAGGAGAAGCTTCAATACTATGCTGTATCTGCTGGTCGAGCAAAGTCTAGCTGGGATACATAAGGTTAAGAGACAATGGCTGAGCAAGCGGCTCGTAGCCTAGCGAGGTCCTTAAGACTGTGCGGCCAAATTACGTTAATTGACGGGATGCTCTCTTGAGAGATCCAGATCACTAGTATCTGGTTCTCTCCTGGCGATCCTCTCAAAGTCAAGCAAATGAGATAGCACAGTGTTGGGTGGCAGAGGCAAAAGCCCTCACTCGCAACAGTGCTAAACTCCCACGGTACACAGTCAGAAAGACCACCCAGGCGTTCCACGTCTCCGTTGCAATTGTACTGGTTCAACCGCAACCTAGTACTCATAGGAAATCACAACTCAGAAACCCTATCCCAGTCTAGCATTGCCTAAACCAGCAGAAAACAGGAACATGAATAATCGCACACAGGGAAATGCATATACGAGTGCAACAAACATCAATCAATCCTATTCTAGTTAACCCTTCCAAAAATAGGCTATCTAACAGGCACTTATCTCGTGAGAACTCGAGCGATAATACTTTGGCTGACTAAATCTGCACCAAAGGGGTCATTGGTTAAAAAGGGACGAGAAGAGAAGATAGGCTGTTCAGAGAGTAGAGAAAGTTCACATCAGTCGGAAGAATATGGATAGTTGCAAGGGATATGAGAAGTCGCTCTGCCTGATGAGTTCTAAAGAATTGTGGCGAGGACCTCTCCTTTTTATACTCGGCCCTCTAGCGGCATATCGCAAACTACTAAGGACCGCCCCCTGACAATCATTACGTAATATTCTCTCTCAATCTGGGATCGACAAAGGATTTCCCACGCGCTTGATGAGGGAGGAGGGAGGAGGGAGGAGGGAGTGAGGCCTACACGCCTCGTGGCGCGCTCACTGGCCGTCGTTACATAACTCTCTCTCTCATCATTATAAATAAGTCCCACACACAACACTTATAACTAATGATATAAAATAGAACTCGTTGACTCGGATGAAAACAAAATACATATTTATAATACTTATAGTACAACGGCTCACATAAACTAAGTTAGGAAACTCTACACAGACTACAGCCAAAGTTCCTGCCCTGACGATCCTAGCGAGAGTGGGGCCTGACTGGGCGTTCTGTACAGCATGCTCATACTCGACATGCGTCACAGCCTATACTGTGAGAGTTGTGTGGTGCCTATATACTGTGAGAGTTGTGTGGTGCCTATGTTGTGAGAGTTGTTTGGTGCCTATACTGTGAGAGTTGTTTGGTGCCTATACTGTGAGAGTTGTTTGGTGCCTATACTGTGAGAGTTGTGTGGTGCCTATACTGTGAAAGTTGTTTGGTGCCTATGTTGTGAGAGTTGTTTGGTGCCTATACTGTGAGAGTTGTTTGGTGCCTATACTGTGAGAGTTGTGTGGTGCCTATGTTGTTAGTGTTGTGTGGTGCCTATATATTGTGAGAGTTGTGTGGTGCCTATGTTGTTAGTGTTGTGTGGTGCCTATGTTGTTCGTGTTGTGTGGTGCCTATATATTGTGAGTTGTGTGGTGTCTATACTGTGAGAGTTGTGTGGTGTCTATACTGTGAGAGTTGTTTGGTGCCTATACTGTGAGAGTTGTTTGGTGCCTATACTGTGAGAGTGGTTTGGTGCCTATACTGTGAGAGTTGTTTGGTGCCTATACTGTGAGAGTTGTTTGGTGCCTATACTGTGAGAGTTGTTTGGTGCCTATACTGTGAGAGTTGTGTGGTGCCTATACTGTGAGAGTTGTGTGGTGCCTATGTTGTTAGAGTTGTTTGGTGCCTATACTGTGAGAGTTGTGTGGTGCCTATACTGTGAAAGTTGTTTGGTGCCTATGTTGTGAGAGTTGTTTGGTGCCTATACTGTGAGAGTTGTTTGGTGCCTATACTGTGAGAGTTGTGTGGTGCCTATGTTGTTAGTGTTGTGTGGTGCCTATATATTGTGAGAGTTGTGTGGTGCCTATGTTGTTAGTGTTGTGTGGTGCCTATGTTGTTCGTGTTGTGTGGTGCCTATATATTGTGAGTTGTGTGGTGTCTATACTGTGAGAGTTGTGTGGTGCCTATGTTGTGAGAGTTGTTTGGTGCCTATACTGTGAGAGTTGTTTGGTGCCTATACTGTGAGAGTTGTTTGGTGCCTATACTGTGAGAGTTGTTTGGTGCCTATACTGTGAGAGTTGTGTGGTGCCTATACTGTGAGAGTTGTGTGGTGCCTATACTGTGAGAGTTGTGTGGTGCCTATACTGTGAGAGTTGTTTGGTGCCTATACTGTGAGAGTTGTTTGGTGCCTATACTGTGAGAGTTGTTTGGTGCCTATACTGTGAGAGTTGTTTGGTGCCTATACTGTGAGAGTTGTGTGGTGCCTATACTGTGAGAGTTGTTTGGTGCCTATACTGTGAGAGTTGTGTGGTGCCTATACTGTGAGAGTTGTGTGGTGCCTATATACTGTGATAGTTGTGTGGTGCCTATACTGTGAGAGTTGTGTGGTGCCTATACTGTGAGAGTTGTTTGGTGCCTATACTGTGAGAGTTGTGTGGTGCCTATACTGTGAGAGTTGTGTGGTGCCTATACTGTGAGAGTTGTGTGGTGCCTATACTGTGAGAGTTGTGTGGTGCCTATACTGTGAGAGTTGTGTGGTGCCTATACTGTGAGAGTTGTGTGGTGCCTATATACTGTGAGTTGTGTGGTGCCTATGTTGTTAGAGTTGTTTGGTGCCTATACTGTGAGAGTTGTGTGGTGCCTATACTGTGAGAGTTGTGTGGTGCCTATTCTGTGAGAGTTGTTTGGTGCCTATACTGTGAGAGTTGTTTGGTGCCTATACTGTGAGAGTTGTGTGGTGCCTATACTGTGAGAGTTGTGTGGTGCCTATACTGTGATAGTTGTGTGGTGCCTATACTGTGAGAGTTGTGTGGTGCCTATACTGTGAGAGTTGTGTGGTGCCTATACTGTGAGAGTTGTGTGGTACCTGTACTGTGAGAGTTGTGTGGTGCCTATACTGTGAGAGTTGTGTGGTGCCTATACTGTGAGAGTTGTGTGGTGCCTATGTTGTGAGAGTTGTGTGGTGCCTATACTGTGAGAGTTGTGTGGTGCCTATATACTGTGAGAGTTGTGTGGTGCCTATGTTGTTAGAGTTGTTTGGTGCCTATACTGTGAGAGTTGTGTGGTGCCTATACTGTGAGAGTTGTGTGGTGCCTATACTGTGAGAGTTGTGTGGTGCCTATACTGTGAGAGTTGTGTGGTGCCTATACTGTGAGAGTTGTGTGGTGCCTATACTGTGAGAGTTGTGTGGTGCCTATACTGTGAGAGTTGTGTGGTGCCTATACTGTGAGTTGTTTGGTGCCTATACTGTGAGAGTTGTGTGGTACCTATACTGTGAGAGTTGTGTGGTGCCTATACTGTGAGAGTTGTGTGGTGCCTATACTGTGAGAGTTGTGTGGTGCCTATATATTGTGAGAGTTGTGTGGTGCCTATGTAGTTAGAGTTGTGGGGTACCTATACTGTGAGAGTTGTGGGGTACCTATACTGTGAGAGTTGTGGGGTACCTATACTGTGAGAGTTGTGGGGTACCTATACTGTGAGAGTTGTGGGGTACCTATACTGTGAGAGTTGTGGGGTACCTATACTGTGAGAGTTGTTGGGTGCCTATACTGTGAGAATTGTGTGGTGCCTATACTGTGAGAGTTGTGTGGTGCCTATACTGTGAGAGTTGTGTGGTGCCTATAATGTGAGAGTTGTTTGGTGCCTATACTGTGAGAGTTGTGTGGTGCCTATACTGTGAGAGTTGTGTGGTGCCTATACTGTGAGAGTTGTGTGGTGCCTATACTGTGAGAGTTGTGTGGTGCCTATACTGTGAGAGTTGTGTGGTGCCTATACTGTGAGAGTTGTGTGGTGCCTATACTGTGAGAGTTGTGTGGTGCCTATACTGTGAGAGTTGTGTGGTGCCTATGTAGTTAGAGTTGTTTGGTGCCTATACTGTGAGAGTTGTGTGGTACCTATACTGTGAGAGTTGTGGGGTACCTATACTGTGAGAGTTGTGGGGTACCTATACTGTGAGAGTTGTGGGGTGCCTATACTGTGAGAATTGTGTGGTACCTATACTGTGAGAGTTGTGTGGTGCCTATGTTGTGAGAGTTGTGTGGTGCCTATACTGTGAGAGTTGTGTGGTGCCTATGTTGTCAGAGTTGTTTGGTGCCTATACTGTGAGAGTTGTGTGATGCCTATACTGTGAGAGTTGTGTGGTGCCTATACTGTGAGAGTTGTGTGGTGCCTATACTGTGAGAGTTGTGTGGTGCCTATACTGTGAGAGTTGTGTGGTGCCTATATACTGTGAGAGTTGTGTGGTGCCTATGTTGTTAGAGTTGTTTGGTGCCTATACTGTGAGAGTTGTGTGGTGCCTATACTGTGAGAGTTGTGTGGTGCCTATACTGTGAGAATTGTGTGGTGCCTATACTGTGAGATTTGTGTGGTGCCTATGTTGTGAGAGTTGTGTGGTGCCTATGTTGTGAGAGTTGTTTGGTGCCTATACTGTGAGAGTTGTGTGGTGCCTATGTTGTGAGAGTTGTGTGGTGCCTATACTGTGAGAGTTGTGTGGTGCCTATGTTGTGAGAGTTGTTTGGTGCCTATACTGTGAGAGTTGTGTAGTGCATATGCTGTGAGAGTTGCATGGTGCCTATACTGTGAGAGTTGTGTGGTGCATATGCTGTGAGAGTTGCATGGTGCCTATACTGTGAGAGTTGTGTGGTGCATATGCTGTGAGAGTTGCATGGTGCCTATACTGTGAGAGTTGTGTGGTGCATATGCTGTGAGAGTTGCATGGTGCCTATGTTGTGTTTTTTACTTAGTTATTTGTTCATGTGTTATTGCTATACAGGTGTGGAGCTATATGTTGGACATTTTTGTTATTCTCTTTAACCCTTGGCAGCAACTTGTTTAATTTTATTCTAGCTATATTTAGACGATTTTATGCAGCTTAAGAAGGATCTGTGGAATTGAAAAGGGTTCATCAGGATCGTTTGAAGCGTAATAACTGCTGGATAAGATAAAATCGTCTAATACTAGCTAGCATCAACTGACAAAGACGGCACTGGTACTGAATTGCTTAACCCGGCTTCACACGAGCGCTTTTTTCCTCAACTTTCATAGTCAACACTAGACTGGTAGCTAATTATGTCTCTTAATATAATCCATTTTTATAATAGTTTCCGATACCAGTGCTTAAGATCCCAGAAATGTTGCCCCGAAAGTGTTGACCATCAAAAGTTGACGATAATATATCTCAAGTGATGCACCTTAAGTTAGTGTTGTTGAAAATTGTATTGCATTGTTCCATAAGCGAGCGTCACATGAGCGAGTTTATCGGCTACATTAGTGTTGCCAATTTAGCTCCTTTACCGCTAGATCTAGAGGCATTTCATTCTATCTAGAGGACATTTATTACATCTAACGACATGTATTCTGACGATATTCAGGAGATTTAAACAATTTTTGCGATATGATTAGAGATTGTCGCATTATTCTAGCGATTTTCGGCATATATTAATTACTACCTAGCGGACTTGATTTGGTAACCCTGGGCTACATGTATCGGAGCCTTGAATCCGCTACAAGTTATTATATAATTTTGATTGATATTTACTGTTTATTCTTATATTAAATAGGGCTGTACATGACTAAGAGATTTAAGATACAAACTACAGTCATAATCAAAGCGAAAATTGTCAGATAAATAGACTCGATATCAGCTACTGTTTGGACTGCGATGCTGTGCCCCGATACATCCACTGCTAATGCCTCGTGCGACACCAATCCTTACAGTAGTTACAGTGGATCTTTTGTTATGTTGTGTTGCACGGTTATCCCCAAGGGCAGGTCAGTAGGTTTACAGTCTTCTCCAAGTTGTGCTTCCTGCCAGCTTTGTGTTGTGTTGCTTAACCCTATTTGGTGCCAGGCGGGTCTTTTTGGAGCCTCCCTGTTTCACTCCAATAGATAATCAACTATGACCTTTCATCTCATAAGTTTGGCGATTAGAACACGTTTCACCCTATTCAGGTGTCGGTTTTTATCTGGGCGAGCGATAACAAGTCTGTCATCTAGGAGAAACCTGCAGCCTTCGGACAGAATATTTTTTTAATCGAAAACTTGTAGCTCTTTAGCTTAAAGGGGGAGGAGTTTTTCTTAGTATCGGGGGCAAATAAATAATACATAGCTCGAAAATGGTAAAAACAATCTAAACCCTAACATTAATAATTAGTAGAAAAGTGGTAATAACCCCAAACCCATCGCACCAGATAGTATTAAGCCAGCATCACACGATCACTTGCTGGTACTGTGACGCATGTCGAGTATGAGCATGCTGTACAGAACGCCCAGTCAGGCCCCACCCTCGCTAGGATCGTCAGGGCAGGAACTTTGGCTGTAGTCTGTGTAGAGTTTCCTAACTCAGTTTATGTGAACCGTTGTACTATAAGTATTATCATTATGTATTTTGTTTTCTTCTAAGTCAACAAGTTCTATTTTATATCATTAGATATAAGTATTGTGTGTGGGACTTATATACAATGATGAGAGAGAGAGTTATGTAACGACGGCCAGTGAGCGCGCCACGAGGTGTGTAGGCCTCACTCCCTCCTCCCTCCTCCCTTCCTCCCTCTCAGCGCGTGGGAAGTTCTTTGTCGATCCCAGATTGAGAGAGAATATGACGTCATGATTGCCAGTGGGCGGTCCTTAAGTAGTTTGAGATATGCCGCTAGAGGGCCGAGTATAAAAAGGAGAGGTCCTCGCCACAATTCTTCAGAACTCATCAGGCAAAGCGACTTCTCATATCCCTTGCAACTATCCATATTCTTCCGACTGATGTGAACTTTCTCTACTCTCTGAACAGCCTATCTTCTTCTCTTCTCATCCCTGTTTAACCTCCATGACCCCTTTGGTGCAGATTTAGTCAGCCAAAGTATTATCGCTTGAGTTCTCACGAGATAAGTGCCTGTTAGATAGCCTATTTTTGGAAGGGTTAACTAGAATAGGATTGATTGATGTTTGTTGCACTCGTATATGCATTTCCCTGTGTGCGATTATTCATGTTCCTGTTTTCTGCTGGTTTAGGCAATGCTAGACTGGGATAGGGTTTCTGAGTTGTGATTTCCTATGAGTACTAGGTTGCGGTTGAACCAGTACAATTGCAACGGAGACGTGGAACGCCTAGGTGGTCTTTCTGACTGTGTACCGTGGGAGTTTAGCACTGTGTTGCGAGTGAGGGCTTTTGCCTGTGCCACCCAACACTGTGCTATCTCATTTGCTTGACTTTGAGAGGATCGCCAGGAGAGAACCAGATACTAGTGATCTGGATCTCTCAAGAGAGCATCCCGTCAATTACCGTAATTTGGCCGCACAGTCTTAAGGACCTCGCTAGGCTACGAGCCGCTTGCTCAGCCATTGTCTCTTAACCTTAGATGTCCCAGCTAGACTTTGCTCGACCAGCAGATACAGTATAGTATTGAAGCTTCTCCTTATGTATATTATTGTTTAAGCACTATTGATTTCATGTGTGGCACGCTTAGCTGCTTCAGAGATTAGTGGCCCACGAGCACAATCTTAGTAGGCTATTGCCAGTGCATTGTCGGAGTACTTCTTCTTAATGTTTGCCATATCCTATTGCTTATTCTTATAATTCTTCTTATGTCAATTTAAAGCCTTTAATTACCAGTGAGTTATTCATTAAATTGCTGTTCAAAATCCGATACTTACTTCTTATGAGTATTCGAGAAGCATCTAACTTATCAGAAGATTCCTTGCTTGATGCTCGAGGACTATTGTTTAACGTAACGTAATAGTGCCGATCCGAAGTAGAGGGTGGAGGACTTCTTAAGTTCTTAGTTCAAGGGTGGATTACTTCGGCTTCGGCCAACACTATTCTTTAGTGTTGTAGTACTTTCTTCTTAGTTTGATTGTTGACCAGACTAGATAACTCCCGTCTTGTTATTAGTCTGTTGTGTGAAACGCTAGTACCGAGTTCTTGTATACCCCGTTATAGCAGATAGAACTCTGGAGGGTAGTGGCGTTTTTTGTTCGGCTGGCAGTACTCTGGGGTTGGGATCGTGTGTTTCCGTTGTGGCAGCGAGCCATACTCGAGTCCTGTGTAAGAGCCCTAGTGTACCCGAGTGCCCGGTCGTAACAAATGGCGACCTTGCTTAGGATTTTGTGAACAGTATAATTTTTTGCAGAGTTGTACAACATTTGTTTGTTCGTACTTTAGCGTACATATTGAAGAATATTTTTTTTTGTAAGGCAATTAGGAGAGCATTTAAGAGACTCCAGTTAATTTAGTAATTAGTGCTTGCATAAGGGAGTTTAACACTTTTGTCTCGAGAATTTTTTGGTGAACTTCAGTATGTCGTGCCCTAGTACTGACGAGGAGCGAGAGATGCTAAGTGAGGAGGTGCCGTTAGTAACTAGTGAGGAGGATGCTAGACTTTTTGTGAGTAAGCAGTACCATGTGACGGAGGAGAGGCTGACTGGGGTGAATGTTTATGGCTTGCACCTGATAGCCAAGGTTTTGGGTCTATCCAATGTAGGAGGGATGTCCAAGGGGGAGCTGATTTCCTGGGTGTTGCGTGGGCGACATGGGGTTTCGGAGGAGAGGGCGTTTGGGGGGGTTCCTCCCCAGATCCCCTCTCACTCGACTCCCACAGTGCCGTCCACTCAGTTGCCGGAGGTTAGCACTCTCCCACAGAGGGATGAGCATTGGAAGATTGGAGTGCCCTCGGGCGGTGCGTATGGTGGTTCCCCAGTTCTTGCCCCCCCTCCTTCAGTAGTGGCAGCTCCCTCTTCCGGCCTGTCTCCTGAGATGATATTTAAACTCTAGCTTGCTAAAATGGAGAATGAGGCTAGGAAGCAGGAGATGGAGAATGAGACTAGGAGGCAGGAGAATGAGACTAGGAGGCAGGAGAATGAGACTAGGAAGCAGGAGAATGAGACTAGGAAGCAGGAGAAGGAGATTGAGGCTGAGATTAGGAGGCACGAGGCTGAGCTTAGGTACGACTCAGAGAAATATTGTGCTCAAATAGATTTAGATAAGATTCGTGCAGAGTCGACAGGGATTCGGATGGGCCGTGAGGGCCAAGTAAGAGAACAGTCCTTGTCCCACTTAGTCAAGTTGGTGCCGGCATTTAGTGAAACTGAAGTCACAGAATTTTTTAATCGTTTTGAGAAGAAGTGTAGGGAGCATAATTGGCCTGAAGAGAAGTGGGCAGCTCTGGTCTCCTCAAGACTTACGGGTAAGGGTCTGAAGGCTTATGATGCACTGCCTTTAGAGTCTTGCATTGACTACCCAGAATTGAAGAGAGCTGTCCTACGGGCATACGAGTTGCAACCAGAAACATATCGATTGAAGTTTCGGGGTGTTACAAAGACTAGGGAGGCGACCTTTCTTGAACATGCCCGGGACTTAAAAGATGCACTTACAAACTGGACACGTTCTGAGAAAGCTGAGACGGCCGAACAGTTGACTGAGCTGTTTCTGCTCGAGCAGTTTTATAAGTGTACAGGTGCAGAAATGACTAACTATTAAAGAAAAGAATCCAAAAACTCTACAGGAGGCAGCTGAGATGGCTGACCTCCGGCTATCATTAATTCGTGGGTGCGGGTCTGCCCAGCGTAGTGAGGCAGGTAACAAGGGGCGTGACGCCCCACCCCCCCGAGTTAGTAATATATCTTATGCAAACAAGTACAAGAGTTATGATACCAAGACTGACCACAAGACTAGCACCGTCCCATTTAAGAAGGGGCCGGGCCCTTCCCAGTACCAAGGGAAGCCCAAAGGGGAGTTAGAGTGTTATCAATGTCATAAAAAGGGGCACTTTGCAAGAGTCTGTCCTAGCAAACCACCTACAGCAGCTGTGTCTTTGGCCTGCAACATTGGTGTGTCTCTGAAGCCTTCTGAGTTTGCCCAGGGCAGTTCGTCAGAGGCTGAGGCACAGCCAATGCAGAAGCACCTGGGAGGCTCGAACCCTGCTCAGGATGTTTTTTGCGACCATAGAGGACGGGGTTGCGTGATGTGGGCGGGGCGCAAGCATGGAGTAGAGGTCTTGCGTGATACAGGTGCTTCCCAGACTTTGATGAAAAACTTGACTGGCTACCCTATAAATGCGGCTCGGGTGGTGGTGGTGCAGGGTATTAATGCAACTCGGTCATACCCGCTGGTGCGGTTGGAGTTGGAGGTGGATGGTGTGGCACGTGAATTGGATGTTGGGATTGTGGAGAAACTGCCAGTGGAGGGCGTCGACCTTCTTCTCGGCAACGACTTTGCAATGCCCGCTTCTGAGGTTCTACCCTTAGTCGTTGCCGAGAGGCCGGCCGACGTGAGTAGGGAAGAGCGAGAGTGGGTCGAGCGGTGCCAGGCACAACCCATGGCGTGTGCTGTCACCCGAGCTCGGGCAGCTAAAGTGTCACAGCCTAGTCCTCCGTCTTCAGACCAGCAGAGGAACGATCAACAGGAGGAGGCTAAAGCTGGAGTTGGTTTTAAGAGTTTTGACTCGGCGGCTCTCCTGGGTGATTCAGTATTAGCACCATTACTTAGTTCTGGAGTAGCCCCTGGGCCTGTCATCGAGAGTGACGAGGCTGGGCATGACGAGTCTCCACGACAGCAACGTTATGAACATCGAGAGAGACAGAGGGAGCAGCTCAGTATCGGGGAGGGTCATGCATTGCTCCGGGAGCAGTTAGATCGCTTGGCACCCTCAGATATACGTCGGTTGCAGCTGGAGGACCCTGAGCTCCAAACGTGTGCTAATGGAGCTGTGGAGCTCGACGAGGACGGTGATGCACAGCCGGGAGATTTTTTTTATTTAGATGGCATCCTGTATCGGCGTTTTCAAGACCCTAACCGTAGCTGGAAGATGGGGTCCGGGGTAGTGGACCAGTTGATGGTGCCGCGGGAGTGCAGGGATAGCCTACTGAGTTTGGCGCATGACACACCGCTGGCAGGACATTTGGGGGTAAGAAAAACGGTGGCGGCTTTGGGGAAGTTGTTTTGGTGGCCGGGGATGAAGTCTCATGTGCAGTCCTGGATAAACTCATGTGATATTTGTCAACGGGTCGGGAAACCAAACCAAGTTATTCCTAAAGCTCCGTTGCACCCTATTCCTGTAATTGGGCCACCTTTTAGTAAGATTGTTGTTGACATGGTTGGTCCCCTCCCTCCCACAAAGGCTGGTAATACATTTTTGTTAACCATCATGGATGTTGCCACTAGATACCCCGATGCATACCCCATGAAAAACGGCATGGCTAAGACGGTAGTCAGTAACTTGTTGTGGTACTTTTCAAGGTACGGGTACCCGGAGGAGATCCAGTCTGATCAGGGGTCCAATTTCACCTCCAATCTCTTTAAGCAAACAATGCAACAGCATGGAATACGGGCGGTGGTATCGTCAGCGTATCACCCTGAGAGCCAAGGGGTGCTTGAGCGGTGGCATGCCACCCTTAAAAGCATGCTCAGGTGTTATTGTGCTGATAACGGAAGAGATTGGGATCTTGGATTGCCGTATGTACTGTTTGCTGCTCGGGAAGTGCCTGGTGAGAGCCTGGGATTTAGTCCAAACGAGCTGATTTTTGGACACCGAGTCAGGGGCCCCCTTAATATGCTGCGGGAAATTTGGGAAGGAACTGTGCCGCCTTGTTCCTTGTTGAAGTATGTGTTTGAAAGCCGTGAGCGCATGCTTAAGAGTCTGGAGATGGCAGGTCGGAATTTAACAGGGTCACAAGCTTTAATGAAGGACAGGTATGATCGCAAAGTGAAGCTCCGGGAGTTCATTGTGGGACAGGAGGTGTTGATTTTGTTGCCTTTGGTGGGTAACCCCTTGTCGGCGAAGTATACTGGACCCTATAAAATTGTGGAGAAAATTTCGGACCTAGATTACCTTGTTGCCACTCCAGACAGGAGGAAGAAGAATCAGTTATGTCACGTGAACCTGATAAAAGAGTATGTGAGGCGCCCCTCTGAGCCTCTCACTGTCCCTGTGTTGGCTTGTTGCGGCCGTGGTGGAGAAGGAGAGGGGGACAGTCAAGCTTCAGAGGAGGATAGCTGGGATCACCATGTTTCAGCGGATCAGTGGGCGGGGAACTCGAGCCTAAGGGCTGACGAGGCTATAGCCCATTTGCCTGAGCCGCAATTTGAAGCTATCCGTCAGTTGCTCGGTTTATACCCCACTGTATTCGCTGAACATCCAGGCCTCACTACTCAGGCTATGCATGATGTTGACGTGGGGCACCATCTACCCTTTAAGTCAATCCCATACCGTGTGCCCCCCATAAAACTACCCGCTCTGAGGGATGAGTTGGAGTATATGCTCGGTAGAGGGTTGATAGAGAAAGGTACCGTTAAATGGACTTCCCCCGTAACACTGCAGCCTAAACCAGATGGCAAGGTACGCTTCTGTATTGATTTCCGTAGGCTAAACGGTTTGACTCCAACTAACCCATATCCTCTTCCTCGGGTTGATGATAGTGTTGATAAAATTGGTAATGCTCGGTTTTTGTCTAAAGTTGATTTAGTAAAAGGTTACTGGCAAGTACCTTTGTCCGAGCGCGCTAAAGAGGTATGTGGTTTTGTGGTGGACGGGAGTACTTACCGGTGTAATGTTATGCCCTACGGACTTAAGAATGCACCAGCAACGTTTCAGAACCTGATGAATGAAATTGTCAAGGACATTCCAAATTGCACCGTATACTTGGACGATGTAATCATTTATGATGACTTTGAGAGCCATTGTGAGCACCTGGAGACCTTGTTCCGGAAACTTAGTGAAGCAAGTCTGGTAGTAAATTTGGCAAAGTGTGACTTCGTAAAAGCCACTGTGCAGTACCTTGGGTTTGTAGTGGGAAGGGGACAGGTGTGCCCTCCTCAGAACAAGGTACAGGCTATCAATAAATTTCCGCACCCAACCACCAAGAAGCAGATCATGAGATTCTTGGGTATGATAGGCTACTACAGACGCTTTATAAAAGGTTACTCTACGGTGTTGGCACCTCTCACAGATTTGTTATCTAAAGACAAAAAGTTTTTGTGGGCGCCTGAGTGTGAAAAGGCTTTTAATTTAGTGAAGCATTTGCTGTGTACTCACCCGATACTCAGGGCCCCAGACTTTAACAGGCCTTTTCAGCTGGCAACAGATGCTAGTGGTGTAGGGGCTGGTGCCGTCTTGCTACAGACAGACAATGAAGGTGTGGAACACCCAGTAAGTTTCTTTTCTAAGAAGTTCAATGCTGCACAAAAGAACTATTCTACAATAGAAAAGGAATTACTGGCGATTGTGCTGTCACTCAGGCACTTCGAGGTGCATGTTCCAGCCTATGGCCCAGTCGTGGTTATCTACACTGATCATCACCCTTTGAGATTCCTAAATCAATTTCACAATCGCAATATGAGACTGACCCGGTGGTCATTGATGTTGCAGGAGTATAACCTGGACATCCGGCATATTGCGGGATGTGACAATGTGATTGCGGATTGTTTATCGAGGGTAGATGATCAGTCGTAGGCTATCACAGGTGTATGATCCCGAAGAGATTGACACACGGGTAGCCTCCTGCTTTGGTTTGAGTAGTATTTTGCGCTTGGTGCTTGTTGGCTCGCGGTTGTAGCCCAGCGTATTGGGTCGTAAAGCAGGATTGTTGAGCGTTTGGTATAGAAGAAAATAGGCTGCCCTTATAGTGCAGCCGGAAAAAAACATTAAAATATAAAAATCATATAAAAACTCTTTCTTTTTGATATAGATAATTGTATAAGTTTGTCATAGCCTATAGTGTTTGAGTAGTCCACGAACTATCAAACGGCTGAGCTGCTGTAAGCTCGCTCTGGGAGCATGATATTATGTCTTTTACTATTGTTGGGAGGAGTTATGAAATGTGATTTTTTTTTTTATAAGATGTGTTTTAGTGATAAACTCAGCGTTGTTTTAGTGCCATGCGGTCGCTGGGTGTGAGGGGTTTGATGGGGTTCTGTATATCAGATTTTAGCTCAGGGTTGAGCAAGTAAAATCTTGGGGGAGGTGTGACGCATGTCGAGTATGAGCATGCTGTACAGAACGCCCAGTCAGGCCCCACCCTCGCTAGGATCGTCAGGGCAGGAACTTTGGCTGTAGTCTGTGTAGAGTTTCCTAACTCAGTTTATGTGAACCGTTGTACTATAAGTATTATCATTATGTATTTTGTTTTCTTCTAAGTCAACGAGTTCTATTTTATATCATTAGATATAAGTATTGTGTGTGGGACTTATATACAATGATGAGAGAGAGAGTTATGTAACGACGGCCAGTGAGCGCGCCACGAGGTGTGTAGGCCTCACTCCCTCCTCCCTCCTCCCTTCCTCCCTCTCAGCGCGTGGGAAGTTCTTTGTCGATCCCAGATTGAGAGAGAATATGACGTCATGATTGCCAGTGGGCGGTCCTTAAGTAGTTTGAGATATGCCGCTAGAGGGCCGAGTATAAAAAGGAGAGGTCCTCGCCACAATTCTTCAGAACTCATCAGGCAAAGCGACTTCTCATATCCCTTGCAACTATCCATATTCTTCCGACTGATGTGAACTTTCTCTACTCTCTGAACAGCCTATCTTCTTCTCTTCTCGTCCCTGTTTAACCTCCATGACCCCTTTGGTGCAGATTTAGTCAGCCAAAGTATTATCGCTTGAGTTCTCACGAGATAAGTGCCTGTTAGATAGCCTATTTTTGGAAGGGTTAACTAGAATAGGATTGATTGATGTTTGTTGCACTCGTATATGCATTTCCCTGTGTGCGATTATTCATGTTCCTGTTTTCTGCTGGTTTAGGCAATGCTAGACTGGGATAGGGTTTCTGAGTTGTGATTTCCTATGAGTACTAGGTTGCGGTTGAACCAGTACAATTGCAACGGAGACGTGGAACGCCTAGGTGGTCTTTCTGACTGTGTACCGTGGGAGTTTAGCACTGTGTTGCGAGTGAGGGCTTTTGCCTGTGCCACCCAACACTGTGCTATCTCATTTGCTTGACTTTGAGAGGATCGCCAGGAGAGAACCAGATACTAGTGATCTGGATCTCTCAAGAGAGCATCCCGTCAATTACCGTAATTTGGCCGCACAGTCTTAAGGACCTCGCTAGGCTACGAGCCGCTTGCTCAGCCATTGTCTCTTAACCTTAGATGTCCCAGCTAGACTTTGCTCGACCAGCAGATACAGTATAGTATTGAAGCTTCTCCTTATGTATATTATTGTTTAAGCACTATTGATTTCATGTGTGGCACGCTTAGCTGCTTCAGAGATTAGTGGCCCACGAGCACAATCTTAGTAGGCTATTGCCAGTGCATTGTCGGAGTACTTCTTCTTAATGTTTGCCATATCCTATTGCTTATTCTTATAATTCTTCTTATGTCAATTTAAAGCCTTTAATTACCAGTGAGTTATTCATTAAATTGCTGTTCAAAATCCGATACTTACTTCTTATGAGTATTCGAGAAGCATCTAACTTATCAGAAGATTCCTTGCTTGATGCTCGAGGACTATTGTTTAACGTAACGTAATAGTGCCGATCCGAAGTAGAGGGTGGAGGACTTCTTAAGTTCTTAGTTCAAGGGTGGATTACTTCGGCTTCGGCCAACACTATTCTTTAGTGTTGTAGTACTTTCTTCTTTGTTTGATTGTTGACCAGACTAGATAACTCCCGTCTTGTTATTAGTCTGTTGTGTGAAACGCTAGTACCGAGTTCTTGTATACCCCGTTATAGCAGATAGAACTCTGGAGGGTAGTGGCGTTTTTTGTTCGGCTGGCAGTACTCTGGGGTTGGGATCGTGTGTTTCCGTTGTGGCAGCGAGCCATACTCGAGTCCTGTGTAAGAGCCCTAGTGTACCCGAGTGCCCGGTCGTAACAGTACATCTTCTTAGATAATTCGGATCCGTCAGATTCTAAATTATAGCGGTAACAAATTCAGCTACCAATAAAGTAGAAGTGCCGCTTTGCCCAAAATCAAAACGGCATACCCAACTCTGCGATGGGTTACCATCATCCCTACTATTACCACCATTATAACTATTACAATCACCATCATCACTACTGCTATCACTAGCATCACTACAACTGTCACTATCATCATTACGGCAGTCGCCATCACCATCGTCACTAACATAAACACTACTGTCATCATTATCACTACAACTATCACCATCATCACTACTATTATCACCATCATCTTACAATCATCATTACTACAGTCACCATCATCACTACTACTATGCCCATCATCACTACTACTATTACTACCACCATCATCACTACTACCGTTACCATCATCACTACTACTAGTACTGTCATCATCATCACTACTACTGTCACCATCGTTAGTACCATCATCACTACTGTCATCATTATCACTACAAATATCACTATTATCACTACTATTATCACCATCATCATTGCTATCACCATTATTCCTGCTGTTACTACCATCTCTGCTACTGTCATCATCAGTACTATCACCATCATCACTACTACTATCGCCATCAATCACAAATAATATCACCAATAATACTGGAGGATTCGCCCCGAAAAGAAAATTGTCACATTGGCCAACCGAATTTGCCTGCAAAATTTGGTGACGATACATTAACCCGTTCAGTACCAGTTCTGTCCTTTTCATTTTATACTGGATAATAATAGACAATTTTATTCAGCTTAATTGGCAGATTTTCAACTATCCTATTTAACAATTTTTCCACCACAGATCCTTCTTAAACTCCACAAAATTGAATAATTCTAGCTTGAATATGATAAAAAAGATGTCGCCAGTATAGAAAAGGTTAACACTTCTTTTGATCTTTGACTTTTACCTTTGACCTTAAGTATTAAAATATTGATATGAAATTGATAGAGTATATGGTATTTATGTAAAATGCAACTAACAGTCAGCTTATCAAAATTTGAGTATTTTTTATGATGAAGGTTGATTATTTAGTTTGACCTGTGACTTTGACCTTTATGTAGGATTACATGTTTTGCTTGCATTGATGTAACCCTGGATAATCAAATAAGCGTGCCAAACTTCATTAAACATCAATAACTTGTTCCAGAGGTATTAAAGGAATAGCTGACCTTGACCTTTGATCTTCATAATGTCTGAACATTTTAAATTTTAATTTTCATTTAGAGCACAACTGTCTCAACGAATTTTGTGAAATTAACATGAATAGTTAAACAATGAGCATATTGACTTTATATTTGACCTTGACCTGTGAGCTTGACCTATCAAATGGAATTATGTTTATTATTGTATGACCTTGGCCTAAACATTCTGAATATGCATTATATGTCTAGTGAGAATCTTACATTAAATTTGAAATAGTATAAATCTTATTTTGACCATTATCCTTGACCTTTGACCTTGACCTTCTACCGTCGAAATTCTTATCAAGGATATAGTCAGTAACACCAATGTTCGTAAAAACTATTATGAATATGGTGTAATTTGTATAAGAACTTATAGATTACAAATAGTGATCATCTACTGTGACCTTGACCTTTGACCTTTGACAAAAAATAAAATACAGTACATATATTTGGATGGTCGTCGCATTGACCAACTGACTTTGCCTGTACAATTTGGTGACAATACATTAAACAGTCTATTTGTTTAGGGAAAATGACAAACACTCTCTGTTTCGACTTTGACCTTAACTATTATAAAATTTATGTGAAATTTGATATATATGTTATTCAAGTAATAAGCAACTAACACAGCCAGTTTTCCAAAATTTGAGAAACCGGTTTTAATTAATAATAAACCTTTACCTTGACCTGTGACCTTGACCTATATGTAAGAGTACATTTTTTTTTGCATTGGCATTGCCCATAACAATCAAATACACATGTCTAATTTCATTAAAACCCATCAATTAGTTTCATATATATTAATAGAATAGTTGACCTTGACCTTTGACCTTTATAATATGTTTCAACAATTTTTATTTTTATTTTCATTTAAAGTGCAACTATCTCACCAAATGTTGTGAAGTTTGCATGAAAAGTAAAGACAATAGCATATTGATGTTTTATTTGACCTTGACCTGTGACCTTGAACTTTCATATGGAATGGTATAGCTTCTTGTATGACTTGGCCTAGGTATTCTGAATATACTTGGTAAGCCTAGTGAGAATCTAATAGTTAGTATAAGAAATACTAGTAAAACAAATATTTTGACCTTTAATGTTACACTTTAGAATATTTATCTAAATTTTGGTCAATACGATATCAAGGATACAATTAACTTGCATAGTGGAAATGAAGACATTTGAGTATAAACTAAAAATATATAGTAAAAGTTGACGTTTGACCTTGACCTGTAACCTTGACCTTTATGTAAAGGTACATTTGTTTTCAGTGACATTGCCCAGGAAAATCAAATAAGCATGCCGAATTTCAGTACAATCCATCAGTTAGCTTCATATATATTAATAGAATAGTTGACCTTGACCTTTGACCTTTATCTTGAACTTTATGATGTGTGTGTCAAAATGTATTATTTTCCTTTTCATTTAAAGTGCAACCATCTCACCAAATTTTGTGAAGTCTGTATTAAAAGTAAAGGAAATGGCATATTGACCTTATATTGTATTGTATATTGTATTGTATTCCTTATTGTATTTGTTGATTTCATTAATTGAGTTTAGATGTGAAGTTGGTTGGTGTAAAACATAATATGACCTTGACCTGTGACCTTGACATTTCATATGAAATTGTATAAGTTCTTGTATGACCTTGGCCTGCGTATTCCATATATGTATGGTAAGTTTAGTGAAAATCTAACAGTTAGTTATAGTAGTAAAAATCTTATTTTGACCTATGACCTTGACCTGTGACCTTGCCATTTAGAATATTTATCTGAAATTTGGTCAATAAGATACCAAGTTACCAGTAACTTTTATAGTGAAAATGAAAAATATTTAGTAAAAACTAAAAAATATGAAATATTTACCTTATTTTTAAGCTTGACATAATTTTGACCTTACCCTTTAAGTTAAATTATTATTATTTTTTTTTTTGACTGACCATAGCATTGACCAAATGGATATACCTGTGAAATTTGGTGAAAATCCCTCGAACGGTCTAGGAGGAGTTTCCGGACAGAAAGACTGACGATGGACGACAGACAATCGTCTTATTATTGCCAAACTAATGGGGTGAAGCGTCTTTAATCTCCAAATTAACAGAGCAGTACAGGGGAGGCTCAAAATTACTTCCCTTGGACCAAATAGGGTTAAGTCTCTAATACAAACCCGTTCTGGTGTTGAAGATTGTGTGTTGTGTTGTGGTCCATAGTTACATACAGTAATATGTGTGTTATGTTGTTGTTGAGCAAGTCTTCGAAAATCCACCGGCAACACAAACACCACCAGTGATACTACAGGTGATGACACCCCAGGCTCCAACCCTTGACACACCTCAACTCCAAATAAAGAACCAAGTCTACATACCCGCAGGCTTGAGGGTACTGGAGTGAAGATCAGATTACCTTTGGGAGTGTGACCACCTGGCCACTCCAGCGGCTGCGCCCTCATGGCGCTGAGGGTGGAAGCTCCTACACCCCAGCCCAGACGCTTAATTGGAAAAGCAGATTGCCCCCCGCGACTGCACCAGACCAGGGTGCGAGAGGGGTGGAGGAAACCACCACAGAAGCTAATTGGCCAGCTGGAACCACGTCACTTCTCCAACCTGTTCCAGACTTGACCTGGGGAATCCCAGGATCCCAGACACCGCACCACCTCTGGCCATCGTCTCGCTCTTAGATCAAGGGAATGATCACAAGATGGGCCTCGGAATGTGATTGGTCCACACCAATGAAGCAGAGAGATCTCTCAATCCAGGATGGGGCCTGATAAAGCAAGGTATTCCCATTCTTGACACACTGGTTTGCAGATACACCATGTGTATATACCCTCCTCCTCTTGACCTCTGCTACTCTTTCAGCAGACAATGGTTATTTGGTAGAAGATGTCACAGAAAAGTTATGGGATTTTCAGAAAGAGAAATTAAAGACTTAGGGCTGACAACCCTACTAAGTAAAAATAAAAGTATTTCAACACTAATCACAGTCGTCCGCCTATTCTTCCTCAAGAAGTGTCAATGCTTTCATAGTGGGAAGATCTAGAGGAGCTATGGAATGTAGTAATTGCCGAGCCAGACGACTACTCCGAGGAGCTGAGTTGCCAGTGGCAGTGGCAGGAAGAGCTTCCCAGGGCGCTACAAGCATGGCGTGAGGTATCTCCCATGATACAGCCTGAAGTATATTTGTCCTGGAGGAGTCACCCCTATCAGCCCTGCCCACCTGTTGTTTCTAGAAAGATAGCTGTAGCAGACGTCGGACACCATCATGGTACTGACCAATGCCCCTAGCAGTCCTGTTAACCTGTTGTTCCTGAAAGATACCTATAGCAGGCGTCGGACAGTCACATTGCTGACCAATACTCATAGCAGTAATGTTCACCTGTTGTTCCTGAAAGACACCTCGGTGTTCACTCACCTCATCATTCATATCTTCCTTTTCATAGGCTGTGTTAGAATACATTCGTAGAAGTCAGTTGCCTTGTATCTTATGAAGAGCTTGTGCAACCGAAATACCTTTAATAGCTGTCGTGTCAGGTAACAAAACAATTGAATGTATTGTACTTCTGAGATTATTCGCATAAACTTCAACAATTTTCGCTGAATAAAGTTCAAGAATAGTGTTCCTGTAAATGAGAATATCTGAATCTCTTATAGACTTCTCTAATAATCACTCAATTTAATTTGACCAAAAGATGATCTCTTCAGTGCCATACGTTTTAGCGGTGCTGTGGGCGGTTTAACGGCAGTTAAGTTAGCGGAGAGGCTATGGGCAATGTTGGAGTGGTGTGGTAGAGTGTTGTTGGAGTGTCGCGGAGATGAATCGCTGCCGGGCATAAGATTAGCAACAGATACACTCAAATACTCGCATACCTCCCTCTTGTTTAAATAATTATTTACTCTCTTCTTACGGATTCTGCCCGAAACGAACTGCAAATGTTTTTCCATAGATTCTGTCAACGCCTTAATGAAAGTACCATTAATACACCCACAGTTCATTTCTGGAATAACTAAAACTTTCCTTTCTTTCATCGTCTTAAAGCCCATTAAAAGATCTGACAAAATATTCTGACCATTTACAATGTATACTTTTTTCGTCCATTATATCTAAGTCATCATGCAAACCATTGGTAAGTATGTAACCTTTTTAACTGATATAATATCTCATGAAATACCTTGTAAATTAATATTTGAGAATTCTAGTGTTAAGGAATCGTCATGATTTAATCTATTAAAGGTTGAACTTTATATAAGATTCACTGGCAATCCCATGTTAACTAAAACACTGATAGTGTTATTATACACTGATGAATTCAAATAATGAAACCTGGTGATTGCATAAGCGCACCTATCGTTAACCCACTGAGCAGCAGCTGATATATAATAAATATACATCGAGGGACCAGCAGGTTATAATTTATTTTTCCTGAAAACACATGGAATGGGTTAGTAAAAAAAGAAAAAAAAGAAAAAAAAACGCTCACCTTGGTCATTTAGGGGTCCTGCGAGGCGGAGGAAAGTCGCAATTAACATGGGGAAATGGGTAGCCAAAACACTGAAAAACAACTCCCGCACGCGGCTGGACTAGGAGGGTTTCCAACCATCATAATTGTTGCGTGGGATATTAAAGCAGTTCTCATACAAATCTAAACCCTCTAGGGGAGGTGTGGCGGAGTGGTCTTGCCACTGGACTGGTAATCCAAAGGTCCCGGGTTCAAATCCCGATGTATCAATGGGAAGATATTTTGGGATGGAATTTGTGCTGTACCTAGTATCAGTGCATTACCACAAAGCCCACCGAAACGCTAATAAAATACCCTCATTGTTACCTGATTAAATAGCTCTGTATGAATATTCCCATATTAAAAATATGCTATAGGGGTGCAATGCCTGGTGAGTTAGCTGCTCAACAGGTGGCGTTGTGTGTGTGTGTAAGAGTGAGTGTCCGAGTGTACGGGGTGAGACAGTGAAGCATGGGAACGAGATGGCTTCAGTGATTGGGTCGCTTCGGACCATGAGTGAGCACCATGCCTCATGTAAAGGCAAGATGGCAGGTGCTTGTTGTACTCTACGTGCTTCACTTGCCTCACTCCCTAGACTGGAACAAGACCTCACAGGCTTCATTGCTTAGTGTACAGCTGTGAATGTCCAGGCTCTCAGCCTATGCCCGAGAGGGAGTAAGTTGGAATATAGAGAAAAAAAAAAAAAAAAAAAAAGTGGCATAGGACAAGAGTAATTAATGCGAACGCAACCATCGCTTCGCTGGGGTTTAGCGTTACATACGTAAGAGACGCATTACGTGCGTCGCTGGTACTCAAGGGGTTAATGGTGGAAGATTGTGAGCTTGTGTGCCAACACTCATTAGGTTTGATTGGGTTGACTTTGGCTTGAGACTTCCCCCGACTTTGACTCTTTTGTCAATTACGTCCTTTTCGATCGCTTTGCATTCACGTGTCCAATGGTTGTTCAACTTGCATCTGCGACAGAAAGCAGGCTCCCACCCGTAAAACTCTTTGATTTTAGTGATGTAACGTTTAATCATGTGCCCCTTTAAACCACAGTAGAAACACAGTGTCTTTGTTTAGACCACTAGCATTACTACTGGAATTAGGGCGATAAACAGCAGGGGCTGCATGCCTTGGGTCGTTGTTAGGCGATGTAAAACTCTGGGAGTTCTGGTTAGGAAACCTGGGATTTGATGTCCGATGTCTTGGAACATTATCATAATTCCACACATGAGCATTATAACTCTGCCTTAATTGCGCTACCTGTGAGGGGTTATAGTTACTTGGCCGAATGTTAGACTGTGATAATTTATTTGGACTAGCAGTCTGAGTTTATGACTTTTTCGTGACTGGAATTGTGATTGAGGTGATTGAGGTTGTGACTTCTTGACGTTAGCACATGATAACTGGATTTGATCCTTGGTAATACCAACTGTATCACAAGCCTTCCGTACCTCTTTAGTCAATGTATTGAGAGACATTGTAGGCGGAAATTCAACCCTTCTCACTACCGGTTTCACAGAGTCTGGCAAAGCACTAACTAACATCACATAACCCAAAAGTTTACTCATGTAGTCCACTGTGACGTGTCATTTCATGCAACATACAGTTCGCGAATTGGGAGCACTGGGCCAGTAACGTGTCTACGGACTCACCTTTCTTCTGTTACAATATCACATCTGCAAAATCATGAAATTTTGAAAACTCTTCGCAAGAACTACTGCCGAAAGTTTCCCAAAATTCCACCTTGAACTCATTGTAAGCCTTAGCATTGATAAGATCATCACATACCAACAGATAACCAGCTGGGGTATTTCCCTTATCTATCTTTGAATGGAATTTGTTAATTTTAGCTCTTGAGTGATACCTTTAGCCGCGATCTTTGTATCCACATCGTCTAAGGCTGAAAAGATATTTCTGTGTTCTTTGATCTGAATGTTGGGTTGAAACAAGGGTGTGTGATGTCCCCATGGTTGTTCAATATATACTGTATATGGATGGAGTCATGAAAGAAATACAAGGAAGAGCAGTGAATGTTGGTGTAACGCTGATAAGGGAGGGAAATGAGTGGAAGCTACCTGTACTGTTTTTTGCCGATGATACAGTTCTGATGAGCGTAGTGAATGGGAGATGCAGGGTCTCGTAAATATGTTTGGAACAGTGTCTGAAAAACGAAATCTGAAGGTAAATGCGGGGAAGAGCAAGGTTATGGTCTTTGAAAAGGGTACAGCCACAGAGTGTGAGGTGAGTTTGAACAATCAGGCTATGTAGAATGTCAGCTCAAATAAGTATTTGGGCAGTGTGTTAAGGAAAGATGGGAGTATGAATGAAGAAGCGCGGGAGAGGTTGCAACAGGGGAAGAGGGTTGTAGGAACGCTGAAAGCAGTAACAAGAAATAGGGTGGTCAGCATGAAAGTAAAGAAGTCCTTGCATGACAGTGTGGTAATCTCAACATTGACTTACGGGAGCGAAGCACAGATGTTGGTGGAGAGACTCAAACCAAGAGTGAGAGGGGTGGAAATGAGTTACTTGAGAAGTGCGTGCGGAGTTACATGAAGGGATAGACAGACTAATGAGAAGTACGAGAGAGGTGTGCTGTGGATGTAGATGTGCTGGAAAGAGTAAAAAGAAACACCTTGAGATGGTTCGGCCATATGGAATGGATGTGAAGCGAGAGAATGGCTAAGAGAGTGGACGAGAGTGAAGTGGATGGACAGAGATAGACAGGTAGACCAAATGAAAGGTGGAAGGATAGAGTGAAGAAGTATACGAGTGAAAGCGGTGCTGGATGGGAGGAGGGGTGTCGACTGACTGGGGACAAAGGTGCATGGGGGCGCTTCGTTCGTGGCCACCCCTTCAGGGATCACGGCGTTCAGCAATAGATAAATAGAGATGTATATTATAGGTTTGAGTCCCGAAGGGAAGAAGGAAAACCTAATATTTAGTAGTGGCCCCGGAATCATTGACGATGTGCCTTAACGTAGGTAATGGCCAATCTTTGAACTCAAGCTTGTCTTTCAAACTTCCCGCCCGGGAGGGAACAAAATACGATTGCCATACATCGTGAGCGAAACGCTCTTAAAACACCACTCACGGACTCGTCCTTATGATGTGGGTACCACTACTAGAAAACAAACTAGTAAAAAATAATAAAATAAAAAAATAAACTTTGATCTTAGCATTGTGCTTCTCATACGTCTGCTGTTTGTGTATGCTCCGCCTCACTCATCGAAGCGCTAGCTCGCCCTTAATCTGACATATCAAGACTCAAAATAAGCAGATGAATGGGAAGGGGATGGAAGGGAGGAATCGTCAATGATTCCGGGGCCACTACTAAATATTAGGTTTTCCTTCTTCTCTTTGGGACGCAAACCTATAATTTATTAGTGGCCCCTTCATCATTGACGATGCACCTGATATCTCAAGACTGGAGGGGGGCATTCATCATGAACATTAAAAACCACTTAATAAATTAAAGAGGTCCAAGGGTACACTTACCAAAAAGATCAGTTTAATAAAAAGAATAAAGTATTGTCCAGGCGGCGTTCCTTAATGGTAGCCTGCGGTGTTGTCACCTTTATGTTTGACAGAACAGTTGGTGAAACGCATAAACTATACAAATAGCTTATAATACAAAAATTAAAATAAATCAGTTGTCAATGCTGATAACAAGTTGGCCTATATATTTATGGCCTCAGCCGTCCGGCTGGCTAAGTTGATAGCGTGCCCGATTCCCACCTTGAAGGTCTCTCGTTCAATCCCCGCTCAGATTGAAAAGTTTTTCTGGGATACAGCCGGCGGTTACCATCTCCCCATGAGCAAGGGGGATGGGTAATGGTCTCTGGTAGACTAAAGAAAGCCAAGCGCTTGCAAATCCTCGAAGGAGGAGAGACGGGCGCTATATAAGTAACCAGAAGATTATTATTATTATTATTATTACTATATTACAAAATATTTGTACTCTCTTTTAATCTTAATCCTTAAGATTAATGAGTATATATAGGGAACTCTATTGCATCCATAAAGTAATCATAAACAAAATTACTGACTAGACTTGTTTGAGTCTAAGGAATGGGTTATCACATGACCTTTCATTCTCTTCATATCTTGTATCACCTAAGAGGCAGGTCAGAGTCCTTAGCTAGGATACTCCCCACCCCCCTTTTTTTCCTTTACAAAAATAGCTTAAAACGTGACTCTGCCTTAATGCTACACATGTACGAGAAGGTTTCATGAGATTCACGGATAGGTAACGTGTTAAGAAAGAATGATTAGATGACCATGTCATCGATTGAGTAAATATTTAGGAATCTGCCTGATGCAGCCCACTACCGTGTGAGCTAGCCAAAACTCCCGGATTACTCTCTCTGATTACTTCTACTAATAATGCGGCTAGCCGGCGTTTCTTGGTAGGCATTTACCTGTCCGCAAAACCCAGAGGGACCCCACCTGTGCCGGCCGAGAGTCCCGCATAAATGACATGAGTGATTGCACCAGGTAAAGTAAATGGTGATGATCTTCCAGTTTCAGAGCAGGAACTTCAAGCTCCGTAAAATATGATTACTGTGTTCATAAGTTTACATGAAATTAGGAGCAGGAGCAATATGTACACTCATTATGCGCCTCGAAAATCTTAAGCAAGATGGCTCCAAACTCATTGCCGCCAACTCAGACACCCTGTCACCCGTAGCTAATGCCATTAGGAAAATGGCTTTCGTAAGTCGTCACTCTAAAGGAGGATCATGACGATATTTACAGGAGTGAAACATTTCAAGGGCCAGATCGAGAGACCAGGTGGGTGAGAGTTGACGAGGAGGAGGGCGAAGCCGGATGCAAGACCGCATGAACCCCTTCTCCTTCGCCTCTGGCACGGACAAACCAGTTAATTCGTAAAAAGGTGTCCGAATTGCTGTGAGGCGATTCTTTAATGTGACAACTGACAACTTTTTGTATTTCCAATAGGTAATTTAACCAATTAAACACCAGAGCCCCTGAGGATTGCAGTTGGTCAGTTTCTACGATCCAGGTAGTGAATGACTGCTACTAAGATTGGTACTGTTTGTGTTGATAGAGCATACTGAGTAATCAACTTGTGAGTCACGGTTCCCCAAACTGGCCTAGCCGCTTGACCTTCTGAATAATCATATGGCAAAAGTCAGCGAGGTCTTGAGGTCGAAGTGGAAGTACGAGATCGGGAGCGATACCGGGTTCTCGCACCACATCTTTAATTGATCGTACCAAACTTGAGACGGCCACAGCAGCGCGATCACCGAGACCATGCCTCGATAACCCAGTAGTTTGTGGACTACTTTGCACATTAAGGATGCTTCTGGAGGTGGAAACGGCTAAATGGAGCTCTCCATTTGTTCCACTCTACCAGAAATACGTCTGGGCCCCCTTCCCCGCCGGAGTCTTACTCCGAGGTGTGAGAGGTTGAGGCAGCCTGTGGTTGGCCTCTGACGCTAACAAATCCATTTACGGATTGGTAGGGTTCGGAAAGCATCTCTTGAAAGATGGTTTGCTCGAGAGCCCTTTCTACTAGAGTGCTCTGTCGCCTAGACAGAGCATCTGCCCAGACGTTCGCCACGCTGGGCAGATACGTTGCATGAAGATAATTCTCCAGCCTCGCGGCTAGTCGAAAAATCTTTTCCGACAACCCTTGTAACACTAGAGATCTCACTGACCCTTGCTTCTGACTGCATGTCACTGCAGTCAGATAGTCCATTCTGAAGGCTAGGGACTTTCCTGCCTGGCTCATGCCGTGCTCCTGTAAAAAGAATAGTGGGACCAGCAACTCCTTGGCATTGATATTAAGATGATTGATTTGGACCATAGATTCTGACCCTGACCTAGGTTTGACTGGTATCTCCATCCCAGGGTACCTGATGTGATATTATCCAGACCGTCGGAGGTGGAGCTGTCCATGTCAAGGAAGAGTGTAATCCCCTGGCTTCGCTCAAGCCGCCAGGAAGTTGTGGATTAAGGTTGGAATTTTCGTCAGTGTTTCTGCTGATAACAGCAGAAAGTACCAGTTTCCTTCCAAAATAATTTGTTTTACCTTCAGACGTCCTAACAGAACCGTCATGTTGGAGGTGGATCATTTTGGTTTGTGCCACCATTAACCAATTGTTTAGGTACTAGGACACCATGATCCCTTGTTTGAGTAATGGCAGCAACGCCTGTCGGACTAATTTTGTAAAAAGTCGAGGTGCTAGATTTTAATCCAAAGGGCATACTTTGAAAGACAAACGTTTGATCCCCGTTACGCAAAGTTATACATTTGAGAAAAGTTTGTTGATTGGGACCTGCCAAAAGGCTTCTGTTAAATCAATGGAACACAGCCAGCCCTGCGGCGGGAGTGTCAATCTGATCTGAATCACAGTCAGCATCCCGAACGACTGATTGTGAAAATGGATGTTGAGAAAAAAGAGGTCGCTCACCGGCCTCATCTAAACACTGTCCTGTTTTTTGGCACCAGGAACAACCGGGATGTGAACATGGGCTGTGACAGAGGACTGGGGATAATAATCTGCTTTTTTGGGCCATCTCTTTGACGGTGGATCCCACCTTCAATAACAACAAGATTGAAGTCTGTGAGGATACATACAACGGGGTCGCCGAGATCACCGTCAGGAGAGGCTTTTGCTGACTACTGTCCCCAGCCTCATTAATGGTGGTCCGCTTTGAAGTCCTCTTTATTTGGAATAGATTCCTCCATTCCTCCTCTTTGTGATTCTGATGGCTCCATCTCTTTTGATCCATTATCGAAGGCCAATATTCTATCTAATATTTTTATTAATAAGCAGAATAATCAGGAATTGTCTTTGCCATTGACATGTTTCCCTAGACCCAACCTCAATTCAATGGCATTCAAATCAGCTGAACTGAAAAGGTACTTGCTGGATCTTGATACCTATGGTGGCACAGACCCGGATGAGTTTTTCCCTCTCTTTTTTAAAAAGGTTGCAGTGGTCTTGGCACCTAAATTGGCTGTGGTGTTTAGGTTGCTTTTGAAATCGGGTAGCTTTCCTCTTTGCTGGCGTAAGGCTAGTATCACTCCAATTCCAAAGGGAAATACTGCCTCATCATCTCCTTATGACTATCGCCCTATCTCCATTACGCCTATCCTATCCAAGCTCTATGAGAGGCTTTTGTCCAGACGCCTTTCCTCTTATTGTAATAGTCATAATTTGATACCAAACTCACAATTTGGTTTTCGTAAGGGACTGGGTACATGTGATGAACTTCTGACACGCACCCATGACTTGCAATCTTCATTGGACCAGGGACATGAGTCTCGTGTCGTGGCTATTAACTTTTGTTCAGCTTTTGACTTAGTCAACCATAAAGCACTTCTGAAAAGTTACAGCTCATCGGTATTGGTGGCAATTTTTTAAGGATCTTTGACGATTTTTTGACTAAAAGATCTCAGTCTGGGGTCATTGATGGGTGTCATTCCCCTTCTGTTACTGTTGTTTCTGGCGTTCCACAAGGCAGTGTCCTTGGGCCTTTGCTTTTTATTATTTTTACTGCTGACCTGTGTTCCGAGCTTGAAAATAAACTAATCTCCTATGCCGATGATACAACTTTATATGCGTCAATTCCATTACCAATTGATAGAAATTGCTACTGCTCTGAATAGGGACTTAGCCAAAATTACATTATGGTGTGAACTTTGGGGTATGAAACTTAATGCTAGTAAAACACACTCCATTATCATCAGCAGATCTCGTACCTTGGATCCTCCCCATCCTTATCTACAAGTTTCTGGCGAGCAAATTGAGAATGTGGATACTCTACGTTTGTTAGGAGGTACTCTGGATCCCAAACTTACTTTTGAAAAGCATATTCGTTCTTTCACCTCTTCCATTTCCCAAAAAATTGGTCTGCCTCGCAAGTGTTCTAAAACGTTTGCTTGTAACGCCACAGTTATCAAGTCTTTTTATGCTTTTATTTTGCCACAATTTGAGTACTGCTCACCTATCTGGTTGTCAGCAGCTGACTGCCATCTCAAGTTGCTTGACAGGTCACTAAATTCTATCATTTTTATTCTACCTCATTTGTCTCTAGATCTGTGTCATCGACGTAAGTTGGTGCCCTTAGTCTTTTATTTAAAGTTTTTAACAACCCTCAGCATCCCTTACATGGGGTTCTGCCAGGGCCCTATGTCCGGGCTCGTGCAACTAGATTCACAAGCATCCTTAATGATCTTGCCATGAGCTGTGTTAATTTTTCTACTACAGTTTTCACGGTGTTTTGTGCCGGCCATGGTTGACTTGTGGAACAAGTTGCCAAATGACCTAGTTAATTCAGCTCATATCTCCATTTTTAAGTTTAGAGTTAATGCTTTTTTGCAGCATTAATTCTAATTTTTAAACTTATTTTATTCTATTTTATTGTTTTAATTTTATATTTGATATCCTCCACTGCATAATATTTTATTATTCATTGTATCTATTTAATATATGTATACAATTATACAGTACAGTATATATGTTTTTTTTTTTTCCCCCCTAAAGATGCCGTAGTCTCTCTCCAGTGCCTCTGAGTGTTTTGTGTGGATTCATCTTGCTTGTGTTTTTGCACCCTGGTTGGAGACTTCGGCATCTCATATAATAATAATAATAATAATAATGTCCGCCGGGGCCACGCCCGATGACAATCTCGGAAGTTGCCAGTCGCATGACTGGTGTTGTCTGGCAGTACTATTGTTTCCAACTCACCTTGCTTAGGCTCTGGGAGTGAGAGAGCCTTGTGGTGTCTCAGTTTATTGAAGAGGAGGGTTGTGACTAATGTCGAAAAGGTGGTGATGAGAGGCCTTGCTACCATTACTATTGGATTTACCCTTAGACTGACCCCTAAACCAACCCCCTCTGCCCTTGGATCGGCCTTGTCCACTAGACGTCCCGCCACTCTCAGGGGCTGGGTAAGTCTTTGATGACTGAAATGACTGGGATTGACCACGTAAGGAACTCTTAGCATTAAATATAGAATTTAACCTACTGCCCACTCTTCAACTTAGAATTAGTGGCAGGTTGTGAGTCCAGAAGTAGATCGACAATGCGCCAGGCATTGCCTGTGGCTAGGTTTTTGGAGAAAACATCTGATCAAATCTGTCTTCCACCTATCTCTGCAGGGCGTCTGCTAACCAAGTACCCCCTCAGGTCTTTACGGACCCGTACCGCCTCAAAGAGAGCAGCCGGATGTCGCGGAGAGACTGAATGGAGTTTTGGAGAAGGCGCCTAGTCAGAGAAAGAGCCTTCTGGGCATTGACGTCCTTTACTGACTCAGACGTCCTGGCCAGAGAGGCCGCAAGTTGGCGGCTGAGTAAGCATTGGGACGCCAGTCTCCAGGCTTTCTGCCTCATCTTGTAGTCTTTATCGATCTGAACCTGTGTCATAGGACAAAAAGGTTCAGGTAACTGGCATAAAGAAAGTTTAGCGGCCCCCCAAAATAAAACTTATATGGAGGTATCCCTACCGCCATGCCAACCAGCATTTGAAAACCAATGATGGTCTTCTTGCGGAAGCAGACTACTGCTTTTGTTTGTTGTTGTGCTGGTAAACAGCTGGGCCTCTTGTCTCCTTGCAACCCTCGGCCCTGACTCCCCCCCTTTGCATCTGAACTAGTGAAGACTCCGCAGGGTCCCTGAAGGTTATCTCCAGCATTAAATCGTTAAATCCATCTAACTTAGTCCAGTCGGAAAAATAAATTTCCGGCGGAAGCGGGAGACAAGGCAGGAGATAGCATGGACACATAATAGTCAGGATTAAAAATGTAGGAAAGGACCTGACGACAAAATCAAGTACCTCTCCAGATTGGTTCTTGGCCCTTCATTGCTTAACCTCATTTGCCTCGATAACCCAATATTTCAGAACAGGGGACTCACCCGTGACTGTGGGTTGTGTGACCTCGGGGCGTAATGGCTTAACTACAGACCAAGATGCATCCAACCCCTATAAAAGTGGCATAAGGCCCTTTTTACTAGGGATGGATTAATTAAGAGGGGGAGGAAGCAAATCCGAGAACAACTGCAGATTGGACGGCGATAACCTTCCCAAAGTGGAAGGGACAGGAGTGACAGTAGATGGAGGTAAATTTAAATATATCAACCTGAGGTTGAACAAGTATGTGTCCTAGGGGTCGCACCCCCGGAGCTATTGGTACTGGAACTGATACCTGCCGCTCATCTTTAACCTGTCTCATGAGATCAAATAACTCCTATAATGGATCCCTCGCTACGAAAACCCCACTTGCTTGGTCTGACTGGGACACGGGCTATGACATTTCTGAGCCCTGCGTTCCCGAATGCCGTGAAGATGGACGTTGGCCAGACGCCATTTCTTCAGCGTGTACACCTTGGTGGTGTAAAGTAGATCCCGGTGAACGGGTCAGGGGGGTGGGGGCCGGTAAAGCTTTCAACCAAGACTCTTTGACCCGGGCAGCGGAATCTTGTGTTCTTGTTTGTGAGTCGTCGAAAACGTCTAATTCAGAAAAGTCTCGAAAGTTTAGATCCGGTACGTCATACTCGGAAGGGTCTTGAACTGAGGCGGGCTGGGTAGAAGAGCTCATGCTCCTGCCGGCTAGAACACATGCTGCTGCCCTTTTTCTTTCCCAATACCGGCAAGTTCATGGGTGCGGGTTGTGAGGAATGGTAAACTGGTGAATTGGCCTGAGACATGACTAGATGTGTCTCTGAGTGCCTCCCTGCCTGACGAAGACTTTTGACCGGTTTATGTGGAGGCTGCGCCACCGTCTTCGACGAGGAGGAGGACGTCCTAGACCGACTCTTCTTGGATTTGTCATCACCTGCAGAAAGTGCGGCGTCAAATCAGAGCGAGACCTCTTAACTGCTTGTTCAACAGAAGGCGACTTGGGTCTATTGTCTAGGTGAGCGGGACCTGTCCTGCCGGCTAGACCACCGAGGTGCGTCCGGCGGATCTGAGGTCCTAGGTTGCTTGGATTGGCGGAAGGAAGACCCACGAGCAGAAACCCCTCAGGGGCTGAAGTAACTGACGCCCCTTGAAACAAATCTTCGAATATATGGTCATCCGATAGTCAAGATTTTGCGGGCTACCGTCTAACGGTACGTTACATACACTGACTGAATATGAAGTAAAATAGTCTTGCACCGACTATCTGCATGGTTTTAAATAAGCATTGCGGAGGGCTGAACACTCAAGGCATGATTGGGAAAGCCAACCACCACGAGATCGGTCTAAACAAGGAACACACTTAACACATCGAGAGTGCCCGATGACCTTTATAATTGTACGACCCAAAGCAGCAAAACGAGAAAGTATTCCTATCCATGATAAACTTTCTCCTGCCAGGGAGATAGCCGACCATCCTAGGTGTCCTACATACGAACCAGAGGATGAGAAAGATCCAAGAATCAATGCTCATCAGGACACGCTAGGTCGGCAAGCTTAATATAAAATAAATATATCTCCAACGTTCAAGAAAAAGAAGAGTTGAATAATACTAG
>JBAKBP010021708.1:5000-40167 GCA_037953745.1 Lithodes maja
GAGAGGCAGGCAGACAAATAAACAGATACTAGTGCTTGGTAATTCACATTTCTCGCCATGCGTGCGACATGAACAAGTTGTATCTAACTTCGTGTAAATTGTTCTGAGTCTGTTAGAATTCGTCCATGTCATCCAGTTTAATTGAGACTAGTTATTAAATTGGGCTAAACGGTGGAATTGAGCTGAGTGATCGAACTGGTTGACTTATTCCAAGACGAAGAAAGCGATGTAAGCAGGTCGAATTGATCCGAGGATGTCGAATTGGGCTAAAACGGTCGAATTGGTCCGAGGTGGTTGAATTGGTCCGAGGTGCTTGAATTGGTCTGAAGTAGTTGAATTGGTCTGATGTACACAAATTATTCCGAGGTGGTCGAATTAGGCTGAGCTGCTCAAATAAGGATGAATGGTTGAATTAAGATTAGGTAGTCGACTTAGGCTGAGGTAGTTGAATTGTTCCGCGGGAGCACCTATTTAGTGGGGGATAGAGCTGCTCCCTCGAATACTCTGGTTCATCAAGCAGCGGCAGCAAACAGACTCGGAGGGGGGGGGGGGGGGGAGCAGCTTTTACTAAGGACGCTGATAGACGGCCGAACCTCCACTAGGTAGGAGGTAGTCAAATTATTCATAGCAGTGATCAGAAAAGGTCAATTTGGGCTAAGTAGTCAAACTGGGTGGGGAAAAGACTTGGGCTGAGCAGAGAATTAGGCTAAGAGTTCGAACTGGCCAATAGAATGCTAAGTATCCACTGAAATTGCTAGATTTCAATCAAATCCTAATTCCTTTCATGGATTTTAATAAAACGATATGTTAAGTTATTGGGGTTACAGTTCTAAGCTCCCAAGTGGGGTAATCCAACCATGACTCACTCACTCCATTGTGTGTGTGTGTGTGTGTGTGTGTGTGTGTGTGTGTGTGTTTTCATAATTGTAGTTTGACAGGAATTGAGTTTTTGGCTCATATTGTCCCGCATCCTAGACATTATCATCAATGACAATTACCTATCTCCTTGCTCAAGGGAGATGGTAACCGCCGGCTATATCTAAGAAAACCTTCATCAACCTGAACGAGATTTGAACTCCGGGCAGCTGGGCTGCAGGCGGGAACGGTACCACTGAGCTAGCCGCGCGGCTGTAGCGTAACTGAAGAGGAACCGACCTATGGCCGGTTCATTTTTTCTACCTATTCCTCGATGGTGGTCTTGGGGGTATTATTTGTAAGTTTGATGGGGGTCTAGGGATAAACTAAAAACCTCCCATTAGTCGGAAAATAAACAAAAGATAAACCTAGAGAGTAATGGAAAGAAAACGTTAAAACAGAGAAAGTATGAGCTTAATGTGAGCTTAAATTAGACTCATTCTCCCAACTTATTCTCCTTTTAATTTTCCGCCCACTGCTTCCGGCCGCTTTCACACTTTTTTTTTTTTTTTTTTTTTTTTAAGGTTCTGGAGATAATACATTTTGTTTGTCCCTTCCTGTCGCTTGGTTTCCTTCACTTCCATCCTACGAGGACAGGTCGAAGAGTTCTGCGACAGAGTCCCAAATAAACGAAAAAGATTTTGCATCCCAGGAGCTGGACTGGACGACATTGTGGAAGCCTTCGAAGATACCACAAAGGATGCAAATGAAAATACCCTTTTTGTCATCCATGCTGGTTCAAATGACGTCATGCGCACCAGATCCGAAGAGTTGATGGAGAAATATCGCAAGATGATCCAGCACTACAAAAACAAGTCAAGGAATATCATCATCTCAGGCATTCTCCCCAAGATCGACGCACCTGATAAATTCTACGACAAGGCCTTCAGCACAAATAGCCGACTAAAATATTTGTGTCTGAGGGAAGAAGTTGAATTCATCAACCTCTGGGACAACTTCTACAACCAGCCTACTCTGTTCCGCAAGGATGGCACTCATCTAAACCCTGTGGGTTCAGCACGCATGGGTCGTCTCCTACACGAAGCAGTCCGCAGCCATGGATCAAAAAACGCCATCAGAGAAGAAGCAGCAGTGAAATAAATCATCCAACGCCAAGAAAAAAACAGAGGCAACCGAGGACCACCAGCGATAAGGACCGAAGACAGCGAGGACCGAGGACAGCCATGAACATAAATGTAGATCCGACAAGAACCAAAAATATTATTAAAGAGCGTTCCGGGAGTTCTAAAATAACAAATTTAAAGGTTTTCTATGCAAACGCTCGTAGCATACGCAATAAATTTTCAGATTTAGAGGAGCTAGTGTTTACAGAAAATTATGATGTGATTGGCATAACAGAATCTTGGCTCAATACAGAAGATAGAGACATTTTAGAAGAGTATTCACTTCCCGGTTATGTAATGTTTGAGAAAAGCCGAATAAATCGAAATGGAGGTGGCGTTTTACTTTATATCAAAGAAAGTCTTAACCCTACCCTCTTGTCAAAACCTCAAATTGTGAACGTCGACGCATCTTTTGTGCTAATAAAGAATAATAAAGGTACAAAAATAATACTTGCATTAATATACAGACCTCCAGCTCAATCAGTGCAAACTGACCGAGAAATTTACGAACAAATTGCAGATGTAAGTAACTCACAAGATACCGTAATTTTTGGCGACTTTAATTTACCTGTGACCAAGTGGGGCGATACTCTTACTTCACACTCCGGACATGACTTGTATACGAACTTGCAAGAGAGTTCGCTTTATCAATTTGTTCGAACGCCGACCCGTGGTAATAACGTTCTTGACATTGTACTTGCAACAAAAGAAGAATTAATAGAGAATTTGAATGTTGGTGATGAATTCAGTAACAGCGACCATCGTACGATAACTTTCACTTTAAAGTTTACTAGTAACGAACCAAATAGTAGCATCGAAAAAGTCTCTAATTTCAAGAAAGCAAACTTCCATAAACTTAGAGCTATGTTTAAAGAAACTGACTGGAGCTTTTTAATTAACAATAACGACATAAATACATCTTGGAAGTTATTCGAAACCACTTACCTAAAAGCAGTGCAAGACTGCATACCATCGAAAATACGGCGTCCAGGCCATAATAATAAGCCCAAATGGTGGAATAAAGATATTTCAAACTGCTTGCTTGCTAACAAAATTTGCTAATGATAGATTAAAATCCTCACAAAATGACGAAGAACGGGTGAAATTTGTAGAGCTACGACGCAAAGCCAAAAAGTTAATTAAGCAAAGTAAAAAGACCTTAGAGTTACATATTGCGAATCAAAGTAAAACAAACCCGAAAGAATTCTATAGTTATATCAGAAAGAAAAAAGTAGTTACTTCAACTGTTGGACCGTTAGTCGATGAAAATGGAGAATACACCAAAGACGAAGTACAAATGAGTAATGCCCTCAATACCTTCTTTGCATCAGTTTTTACAACAGAAGACCTCAGTGATATCCCTACACCATCGCCGATTCAGATTGATAATTCAGATGTTCTAAGCAATATCACCGTTACAGAGAGAGAAGTATTGAATTGTTTAGATAAACTCAAGGTAAATAAAACGCCTGGACCTGATACAATCTCGCCTAGAGTTCTGAAGGAAGCTAAGGGTGAGCTCTCCAAACCACTGACATTACTATTCAATAAATCCTTGCAGTCTGGAACTATGCCTGATCAGTGGAAGCTAGCCAACGTAACACCGATATTCAAAAAAGGCAGCAAATCCCTACCCAGTAACTATCGTCCAATTAGCTTAACCTCAGTTGTATGTAAAATGCTAGAAACGGTCATACGAGACAGACTCGTAAATCACTTAGAGGAAAATAACATACTTAAAGATACTCAACACGGCTTTCGTAAAAAACGTTCCTGTTTAACAAACCTCTTAGACTTCTTCCACGATATCCTCAACCTCTACGATGAGAGTAAAGCTGTAGATATTATATACCTTGATTTTCAAAAGGCCTTTGACAAAGTTCCCCACAAACGTTTACTGCTAAAACTAAAAGCGCATGGAATACAAGACGGTGTGTTGAAATGGATAGAAAATTGGCTCAGCGACAGAAAGCAAAGAGTAGTCATAAACGGTAAGGCACAATCTAGATAAATTGTCATGTTGGGCCCAAATTTGGCAAATGAGTTTCAATGCGGATAAATGTAAAGTACTACATATCGGATACCTAAATGAGAAAGCAAACTATTCGATGAATGGCACTCAGCTTAAGAATGTAAACAGAGAAACCGATCTGGGAGTAACAATATCGAGTAACCTAAAACCGAGTCAACAATGTTCAGAAGTTGTTAAGAAGGCAAGCAAAATAATTGGCTTTATAGGCAGGTCATTTGAGCATAAATCCAAAGAAGTTATCCTCACCCTTTACAATTCCTTAGTCCGCCCTCTTCTGGAATACTGCGTTCAATCCTGGTGCCCTTATTACCAAAAAGATATAAACAAGCTAGAACGAGTTCAACGTAGAGTTACCAAAATGATACCTAGCCTAAAGAACAAACCATACGAAGAGCGTCTTAGAGAATTACATCTATTTCCTTTAACCCAGCGCAGATTAAGAGGTGACTTAATTCAAGTGTTCAAAATCATCAAAGGCATCGACAATATGAACTGTAGTAAGTACTTCACTATCGACCAATCTAATTACACGCGGGGAAACGGTTGCAAAATTATTGGTAAATCTTTTAACTCACACGAATCTAAGAATTTCTTCTTCAATCGAGTTGTCAACTTGTGGAATGGGCTTCCCCGAAACGTTATAGACTGCATCACCGTTGATTCATTTAAACTCCGCCTAGACAAATATCTCGCTTCAAACCCGCGACTGACTGCGTTTGTAAATGAATAACTTTATTTTATCCCCCCCCTCAGTTACTAACCCATCTGTCCCCTACTAACTTCCTAATCCTGCCACGGACATTAGTTCCAGGGCAGTAATTCCCTTTCCAATGTTCCCTTACCCACTCTAAACCACTGTTTGGACACTTGATCCTCAGTGTTTTGGAGGACAAGCAACCTAGAAGGGTCACTAGTTCTGTTGTTGCTTGATTTCCTTTGTACTTTGTACTCCTTTGTACTTATTAATTCCTCAGAGAGAGAGAGAGAGAGAGAGAGAAGACGACAAAATAAACACAATATCACCACAACTCGCAAGATATGGGACCCGATACTCTAAGCCAAACTACTTCTGCGGAAATGATGTGATCGTTGCTGTCGGCGTGTTAGCAAGATTGTTGGCTAATATTAGATAACTTTCCTACCCATGTCACCACCTGAAATACTCCCTCCATCAAGAGAGTGATAAATATATTATATACAGTATATATATATATATATATATATATATATATATATATATATATATATATATATATATACCTGTATATATATATACACACTGCATATATACGCACATTTATGTACAGTATATACCAGTGTATCTACCTACTTATCCATCTGCCCATGTACCTATATATCGACCTATACTACTTAACTTTCTACCTGCCATATAATTATCTATCTAGCCTATATATCCTTCCATCTAACTGTCTCTCAATCTACCTGTCTACCCCCAACATCCATCTATGCTCTGCTTCATATCATCTGACGGTAAATATAATCCCTTAGTAGCCAATTTCTGGATACTTCAATGGACAAATATGAAACCACTATGTCTCTGCATCCTATTAAGACAAAGTTTATATAATTAGCACCATATGTCACTACATAATCTTCCAAATAACTGTGAAATCTTGGTGGGAACTTTGCAATTTACCGTCAGTTGAAAAGAAACAGAGTATAGTTATCTCTCCCTCTTCCCGTGCAACACCAATAATTTAGCGAGCAAAGAAAGACAGGAGAGATAGTAAGAGAGAGATGGGTGGTTAGGGAGGTAGGAAGAAACATAAGGGGGGGGGGGGGAGAGTTACATAGAGTTACACATATACACAGACTACACAGACCTTGCGGTCCCTACTAGGTAGTCCGGACTTAATGCTAAAATATAATTTGCTACAAAGTGGAAGGCAAGGATAGCAAAGAAGAAGGCTCTCTCTCCACCCACCTCTCCCTCCGACCGTTGGTCGGCATGAAATTAAGTTAGGAAAAAAAGTCACCCAGCAAAATGAGAACAAATATAAACTTCTACTGGGAAATTTATAGTAAAGAACGAAGATGCCAAATATTATATACTACTGATGCTTAACCTATGTTTTATAGTAAAGAACGAAGATGCCAAATATTATATACTACTGATGCTTAACCTATGTTTTATAGTAAAGAACGAAGATGCCAAATATTATATACTACTGATGCTTAACCTATGTTTTATAGTAAAGAACGAAGATGCCAAATATTATATACTACTGATGCTTAACCTATGTTTTATAGTAAAGAACGAAGATGCCAAATATTATATACTACTGATGCTTAACCTATGTTTTATAGTAAAGAACGAAGATGCCAAATATTATATACTACTGATGCTTAACCTATGTTTTATAGTAAAGAACGAAGATGCCAAATATTATATACTACTGATGCTTAACCTATGTTTTATAGTAAAGAACGAAGATGCCAAATATTATATACTACTGATGCTTAACCTATGTTATATAGTAAAGAACGAAGATGCCAAATATTATATACTACTGATGCTTAACCTATGTTTTATAGTAAAGAACGAAGATGCCAAATATTATATACTACTGATGCTTAACCTATGTTTTATAGTAAAGAACGAAGATGCCAAATATTATATACTACTGATGCTTAACCTAGGTTTTTTTTTTTTTTTTTTACTATATTATTTCCACCTCCTTAAAATGAATGTCTAGACTTCTTTTGAATGTGTCAATTGTTTTACATTGTACCACTTTCTCAGGCAAGAGAGAGAGAGAGAGAGTACAAAGGAGTACAAAGGAAATCAAGCAACAACAGGTCTAGTGACCCTTCTAGGCTGCTTGTCCTCCAAAACACTGAGGATCAAGTGTCCAAACAGTGGTTTAGAGTGGGTAAGGGAACATTGGAAAGGGAACTACTGCCCTGGAACTAATGTCCGTGGCAGGATTAGGAAGTTAGATGGGTTAGAAACTGAGGGGGGGATAAAATAAAGTTATTAATTTACAAACGCAGTCAGTCGCGGGTTTGATACGAGATATTTGTCTAAGCGGAGTTTAAATGAATCAACGGTGCTGCAGTCTATAACGTCTCGGGGAAGCCCATTCCACAAGTTGACAACTCGATTGAAGAAGAAATTCTTAGATTCGTGTGAGTTAAAAGATTCACCAATAATTTTGCAACCGTTTCCCCGCGTGTAATTAGATTGGTCGATAGTGAAGTACTTACTACAGTTCATATTGTCGATGCCTTTGATGATTTTGAACACTTGAATTAAGTCACCTCTTAATCTGCGCTGGGTTAAAGGAAATATATTTAATTCTCTAAGACGCTCTTCGTATGGTTTGTTCTTTAGGCTAGGTATCATTTTGGTAACTCTACGTTGAACTCGTTCTAGCTAGTTTATATCTTTTTGGTAATAAGGGCACCAAGATTGAAGCAGTATTCCAAAAGAGGGCGGACTAAGGAATTGTAAAGGGTTAGGATAACTTCTTTGGAGTTATGCTCAAATGACCTGCCTATAAAGCCAATTATTTTGTTTGCCTTCTTAACAACTTCTGAACTTGTTGACTCGGTTTTAGGTTACTCGATATTGTTACTCCCAGATCGGTTTCTCTGTTTACATTCTTAAGCTGAGTGCCATTCATCGAATAGTTTGCTTTCTCATTTAGGTATCCGATATGTAGTACTTTACATTTATCCGCATTGAAACTCATTTGCAATCATCAGAGAGAGAGAGAGAGAGAGAGAGAGAGAGAGAGAGAGAGAGAGAGAGAGAGAGAGAGAGAAGGAAATTAGGTTGGGAAGGAGGTGGAGAGAAGGTTTCAGATATGCATAATTAACGTCAAACTTCTTATTATGCACGACAACAAGCTAACAAAACAAAGGCAGCAGGGATGGAAGAGAAGAAGAGATAAATGAGGAGATAGGAGAGGGAAGAAGAAGAAGAGGAGAGGTGATAAAACAGAGGAGGGATTGGGAAGGAATAGGAGTATGGAAGGAGGAGGATTGGGAGGGGAAGGAGGGGAAGGAGGAGGATTGGGACGGGAAGGAGGAGGATTGGGACGGGAAGGAAGGGAAGGAGGAGTATGGAAGGAGGAGGATTGGGAGGGGAAGGAGGGGGACTAGGATGAGGATAAGTATGGAAGGAGGAGGATTGGGAGGGGAAGGAGGAGGAGGAGGAGTATGGAAGGAGGAGGAGTATGGAAGGAGGAGGAGGGGGACTAGGATGAGGATAATTATGGAAGGAGGAGGATTGGGAGGGGAACTAGGATGAGGAGGAGTATGGAAGGAGGAGGATTGGGAGGGGAAGGAGGGGGACTAGGATGAGGAGGAGTATGGAAGGAGGAGGATTGGGAGGGGAACTAGGATGAGGAGGATTGGGAGGGGAAGGAGGGGAACTAGGATGAGGAGTATGGAAGGAAGAGGATTGGGAGGGGAACTAGGATGAGGAGTATTGAAGGAGGAGGATTGAGAGGAGGAACTAGGATGAGGAGGAGTATGGAAGGAGGAGGGGAATTAGGATGAGGAGGAGTATGGAAGAGGGAGGATTGGGAGGGGAAGGAGGGGAACTAGGATGAGGAGGAGTATGGAAGGGGGAGGATTGGGAGGGGAAGGAGGGGAACTAGGATGAGGAGGAGTATGGAAGGAGGAGGAACTAGGATGAGAAGGAGTATGGAAGGAGGAGGATTGGGAGGGGGAGGAGGGGAAATAGGGGATTTGGATGAGGAAGATTATTGAAGGATTAGGATTAGGAGGGGAAGGAGGGAAACTAGCATGAGGAAGAGTATGGAAGGAGGAGGATTGGGAGGGGATGGAGAAGGAAGTGGGATTAGTAAGAGTAGGCTATGAGAGGAGGAGGAAGTGGGATTGGGGGGAGTATGGAAGTAGGAGGATTGGGATGAGAAGGAGGAGGAATATATACCGGTACTAGGAGGAGTATGGAGAGAGAAGGATTGGGATGAGAAGGAGGAGGAATATATACCGGTACTAGGAGGAGTATGGAGAGAGAAGGATTGGGATGAGAAGGAGGAGGAATATATACCGGTACTAGGAGGAGTATGGAGAGAGAAGGATTGGGATGAGAAGGAGGAGGAATATATACCGGTACTAGGAGGAGTATGGAGAGAGAAGGATTGGGATGAGAAGGAGGAGGAATATATACCGGTACTAGGAGGAGTATGGAGAGAGAAGGATTGGGATGAGAAGGAGGAGGAATATATACCGGTACTAGGAGGAGTATGGAGAGAGAAGGATTGGGATGAGAAGGAGGAGGAATATATACCGGTACTAGGAGGAGTATGGAGAGAGAAGGATTGGGATGAGAAGGAGGAGGAATATATACCGGTACTAGGAGGAGTATGGAGAGAGAAGGATTGGGATGAGAAGGAGGAGGAATATATACCGGTACTAGGAGGAGTATGGAGAGAGAAGGATTGGGATGAGAAGGAGGAGGAATATATACCGGTACTAGGAGGAGTATGGAGAGAGAAGGATTGGGATGAGAAGGAGGAGGAATATATACCGGTACTAGGAGGAGTATGGAGAGAGAAGGATTGGGATGAGAAGGAGGAGGAATATATACCGGTACTAGGAGGAGTATGGAGAGAGAAGGATTGGGATGAGAAGGAGGAGGAATATATACCGGTACTAGGAGGAGTATGGAGAGAGAAGGATTGGGATGAGAAGGAGGAGGAATATATACCGGTACTAGGAGGAGTATGGAGAGAGAAGGATTGGGATGAGAAGGAGGAGGAATATATACCGGTACTAGGAGGAGTATGGAGAGAGAAGGATTGGGATGAGAAGGAGGAGGAATATATACCGGTACTAGGAGGAGTATGGAGAGAGAAGGATTGGGATGAGAAGGAGGAGGAATATATACCGGTACAGGAGGAGTATGGAGAGAGAAGGATTGGGATGAGAAGGAGGAGGAATATATACCGGTACTAGGAGGAGTATGGAGAGAGAAGGATTGGGATGAGAAGGAGGAGGAATATATACCGGTACTAGGAGGAGTATGGAGAGAGAAGGATTGGGATGAGAAGGAGGAGGAATATATACCGGTACTAGGAGGAGTATGGAGAGAGAAGGATTGGGATGAGAAGGAGGAGGAATATATACCGGTACTAGGAGGAGTATGGAGAGAGAAGGATTGGGATGAGAAGGAGGAGGAATATATACCGGTACTAGGAGGAGTATGGAGAGAGAAGGATTGGGATGAGAAGGAGGAGGAATATATACCGGTACTAGGAGGAGTATGGAGAGAGAAGGATTGGGATGAGAAGGAGGAGGAATATATACCGGTACTAGGAGGAGTATGGAGAGAGAAGGATTGGGATGAGAAGGAGGAGGAATATATACCGGTACTAGGAGGAGTATGGAGAGAGAAGGATTGGGATGAGAAGGAGGAGGAATATATACCGGTACTAGGAGGAGTATGGAGAGAGAAGGATTGGGATGAGAAGGAGGAGGAATATATACCGGTACTAGGAGGAGTATGGAGAGAGAAGGATTGGGGTGAGAAGGAGGAGGAATATATACCGGTACTAGGAGGAGTATGGAGAGAGAAGGATTGGGGAGAGAAATGGGAAGAATTGGGATTAGGATGAGTAGCAGAGAAATGAAGAGGTTGCTAGATGGTGGGCTGGTTTAAGGCGCTGTACATTGTCTGGGTCTGTCGAGTGGTGGAGGTTCGAGCCACTATAGAGCTAGTCTAGTTTGTGAGGCTGGTTTCCCACATGTACACGCCTAGACCGCAACAAAACCCACAAACCTAAACCATACCACTGTCACTACTACTGTTTTCTGTACCTTGTGTCTGTCCAAACCCTGTGACAGATGCCAGGAAGGTATCGACACCTGCATGGGGGATAAACGTCTTAAAACAGTAGGCTGAAAGGAGCCGAATGGATACAAGCCAGAGAAAGAGATACATTTAAAAGGAAAGAAAAAAAGTAGGTCACCCCCCTTAAGATGAGTGAAGGATCATATTCCCAACTAAATGTGACTGTGCTAAACACGCAGGGATTAAACAGCCTCTAAATCGTAATCTCCTAAATGTCTTTGTATGTACAGTTGCCCAAATAAGTGATGTCGCGGCACCAAGTATATTTTGATCAATAATTGGTATCAACAATATCTAAACTTGATTTATTCATTTCAAGTGTGATATACAAACATGCTCCTACACTTACCCACCCTATTCAACATCTGACAGACATTAATACAGCACAGAGAGAGCCAAACGTAATGACAGCTGGGACATGACTTATTAGCGCAATCGTACAGCTGCCCACATAAGTGATGTCGCGGGCTCCAAGTATATTTCGATCGATAATTGGTCTCAGCACTATCTAAGCATAAATTAATCGTTCCGAGTGAGATATACAAACATATTCCTATTTTTACACACCCTATACACCATCTGACTGACATTAATACAGCATACAGCGAGCAAAACGTAATGACAGTGGCGATAAGACTTATTTGGCCAACTGTAACTCTTTTCTTAGTACCACCACGGGATTCAGATGGCGTTGGGTGTGATTGGAAAATGGCTAAGTGGGTTGAAAGAGGAGAGAGAGAGAGAGAGAGAGAGAGAGAGAGAGAGAGAGAGAGAGAGAGAGAGAGAGAGAGAGAGAGAGAGTAATAAAGCTAGTCAAGAAAGACAGGCCAGAGAGAGCAAAGAGAAGGATGGGTTAAAATAAAGGAGGTGGAAAAATAGAGGAGGCAGGAAGATAGATAGAAAGGAGGAAGGCAAGATGTAGGAGAAACCAGAAGGGAGGAGGAAGAGCAGGAGGAAGAGGAGAAGAAGGGGGAGAGGTGAGGGGAGGAGGAGGACGAAAACGAGGTGGAAAAGAGGTGGAGGGAGAGGAAGAGGAGGAGGGGGGAGAGGTAGGGTGAAGGAATAAGAGGAGAAGAAGGGGGAAGGAGGAAGAGGAGAAGAAGAAGGAAGCGGAGGACTAGGGTGGGGTAGAGGAGAAGGAAAAGAAGAATGAGAAAGAGGATAAGGAGGGTGAAAGAGTAGGAGGAAACGAAGAAGGGGGGAAAGAGGTGGGGGAGAATGAGAAAGAGGTGAAGGAGGGAGGAAAGAGGTGGAAAAGAAGAAGGAAGAGAAAAAGGAGGGGAAAGAGGTGGGGGGAGAATGAGAAAAAGTTGAAGGCGGGGAAAGCAGTGGGGGATAAGGAGGAAGAGGTGAAGGAGGGGGAAAGAGATGGGTGGCAGGAGGGAGAAGGAAAATTAGAAAGTAGAAAAGAAGGAAGGAGAGGTGGGGGGGGGGGGGGGAGGAAGGAGAGGGGGGGGGGGAGGAAGGAAGAGGGGGGAGAGAGGAGGAAGATTTCAAAAGTGCATGATTATTCGTCGGTAAGGCATGCAACCCTCCCCCGAAACAAGCTAAAGAATCAACGAATTGCCTGTATGGAGGAGATTCCTTCGTGGCCACCCCCTCTGGGGTCAAGGCGACTGGCAATAGATAGGTAGGATGGATAAATTATGAATAGCGATAAAGCAACTAAATATAGACCAGAGGAGATACACGATAAGAATAACGAGTATGTAGAACAGGAGGAGAAGAAGAGAAGGAAAGGCAGAAAGAGAAAGAATACGACGAACAATGGAAAATGAGGAAGAGGAGGGAGAATTGGATTGGAAATGAAGGGGAACTGAGACTTGGAGGAATATGAAAGGAGGCGGAATAAGAGCAGATAAATAAGGCAGATAATAAGCCTTAGGAAGTGGAGGAGGAACAAGGGAAGAGTAAGTTAGGGCATTAAAGGAGCCCACCTCGCTTGTTTTATCTTTCTCTCCCTCTCTCTTTGGCTTGTATCCATTCGGCCACATTCAGCCTACTGTTTTAAGACGTTTACCCCCCATCCAGGTGTCAATATATATACTTTTTGTTTTAGCAGCAAGCTAAATTTGTACATTTTTCGATAGAAAAATTTCACCGGCGAAGCCGGATTTCTCCATACAATGCTGGCTCGCTATCGCTCGCCAGGAAGAAATCGACACCTGGATGGGGATAAACCTCTTAAAACAGTTGGCTGAATGGGGCCAAATGGATACAAGCCAGGGAAAGAGAGAAACTGAGAGAAAGATAAAAAGAAAAAGCCGGTTACCCCCTTAAGATTGTAGTGGGGGGAGAAGAGGAAATACAGGAGGATGTGGAGAGAGGAGATGAAGTAGAAAAGGAAGTCAAGCAACAACAAGTCTAGCGACCCCCTCGAGGTTGTTTGCCCTTCATATCAATGCTGTTCAGAGTGTTTCAACAGTGGTTTAGGCTGAGGAACAATTGGAAAGGGAAGTACTGCCCTAGGACTGCCCTAGGACTCATGTCCATGGCAGGGTTACGGGAGGTTACTGGGGGATAATTCGGTGTAATAACATAACACAGCTATAAGTGATCCTTCGTGTATCTGGGGAGAACAATATCTGAAAGAGGGGGTTCGAATCCTAGGAAAGTTTAATTTAGTTAAGGATATTGAGTTGATCTGTCATATTGAGCCAATTAAGCGCTCAACTGGTTGAACTGAACTAGGTGGTTGAATTGGGTTGAGGGATTGACTTGGACAGCCTGTGGCCGAGCGATTGAACGGGGTCCAGAAGTCGTATTGGGCTGAGGCAGTTCATTGGTCCACTTCACTTGGGAGCTAAGTGGTCGAATTAGGTCAAGTAATCGTTTTGGTTTGTGAGTGGTCGATTATGGTTGTTACGACCGGGCACTCGGGTACACTAGGGCTCTTACACAGGACTCGAGTATGGCTCGCTGCCACAACGGAAACACACGATCCCAACCCCAGAGTACTGCCAGCCGAACAAAAAACGCCACTACACTCCAGAGTTCTATCTGCTATAACGGGGTATACAAGAACTCGGTACTAGCGTTTCACACAACAGACTAATAACTAGACGGGAGTTATCTAGTCTGGTCAACAATCAAACAAAGAAGAAAGTACTACAACACTAAAGAATAGTGTTGGCCGAAGCCGAAGTAATCCACCCTTGAACTAAGAACTTAAGAAGTCCTCCACCCTCTACTTCGGATCGGCACTATTACGTTACGTTAAACAATAGTCCTCGAGCATCAAGCAAGGAATCTTCTGATAAGTTAGATGCTTCTCGAATACTCATAAGAAGTAAGTATCGGATTTTGAACAGCAATTTAATGAATAACTCACTGGTAATTAAAGGCTTTAAATTGACATAAGAAGAATTATAAGAATGAGCAATAGGATATGGCAAACATTAAGAAGAAGTACTCCGACAATGCACTGGCAATAGCCTACTAAGATTGTGCTCGTGGGCCACTAATCTCTGAAGTAGCTAAGCGTGCCACACATGAAATCAATAGTGCATAAACAATAATATACATAAGGAGAAGCTTCAATACTATGCTGTATCTGCTGGTCGAGCAAAGTCTAGCTGGGACACATAAGGTTAAGAGACAATGGCTGAGCAAGCGGCTCGTAGCCTAGCGAGGTCCTTAAGACTGTGCGGCCAAATTACGTTAATTGACGGGATGCTCTCTTGAGAGATCCAGATCACTAGTATCTGGTTCTCTCCTGGCGATCCTCTCAAAGTCAAGCAAATGAGATAGCACAGTGTTGGGTGGCAGAGGCAAAAGCCCTCACTCGCAACACAGTGCTAAACTCCCACGGTACACAGTCAGAAAGACCACCTAGGCGTTCCACGTCTCCGTTGCAATATTGTACTGGTTCAACCGCAACCTAGTACTCATAGGAAATCACAACTCAGAAACCCTATCCCAGTCTAGCATTGCCTAAACCAGCAGAAAACAGGAACATGAATAATCGCACACAGGGAAATGCATATACGAGTGCAACAAACATCAATCAATCCTATTCTAGTTAACCCTTCCAAAAATAGGCTATCTAACAGGCACTTATCTCGTGAGAACTCAAGCGATAATACTTTGGCTGACTAAATCTGCACCAAAGGGGTCATTGGTTAAAAAGGGACGAGAAGAGAAGAAGATAGGCTGTTCAGAGAGTAGAGAAAGTTCACATCAGTCGGAAGAATATGGATAGTTGCAAGGGATATGAGAAGTCGCTCTGCCTGATGAGTTCTAAAGAATTGTGGCGAGGACCTCTCCTTTTTATACTCGGCCCTCTAGCGGCATATCGCAAACTACTAAGGACCGCCCACTGACAATCATTACGTAATATTCTCTCTCAATCTGGGATCGACAAAGGATTTCCCACGCGCTTGAGGAGGGAGGAGGGAGGAGGGAGGGAGGCCTACCTACCTCGTGGCGCGCTCCCGGGCCGTCGTTACATAACTCTCTCTCTCATCATTATAAATAAGTCCCACACACAATACTTATATCTAATGATATAAAATAGAACTTGTTGACTTAGAAGAAAACAAAATACATAATTATAATACTTATAGTACAACGGTTCACATAAACTGAGTTAGGAAACTCTACACAGACTACAGCCAAAGTTCCTGCCCTGACGATCCTAGCGAGAGTGGGGCCTGACTGGGCGTTCTGTACAGCATGCTCATACTCGACATGCGTCACACCTCCCCCAAGATTTTACTTGCTCAACCCTGAGCTAAAATCTGATATACAGAACCCCATCAAACCCCTCACACCCAGCGACCGCATGGCACTAAAACAACGCTGAGTTTAACACTAAAACACATCTTATAAAAAAAAAATTCACATTTCATAACTCCTCCCAACAATAGTAAAAGACATAATATCATGCTCCCAGAGCGAGCTTACAGCAGCTCAGCCGTTTGATAGTTCGTGGACTACTCAAACTCTATAGGCTATGACAAACTTATACAATTATCTATAACAAAAGAAAGAGTTTTTTTATGATTTTTATATTTTAATATGTTTTTTCCGGCTGCACTATAAGGGCAGCCTATTTTTTCTTCTATACCAAACGCTCAACTCCTGCTTTACGACCCAATACGCTGGGCTACAACCGCGAGCCAACAAGCACCAAGCGCAAAATACTATTCAAACTAAAGCAGGAGGCTACCCGTGTGTCAATCTACCCAGGATCATATACCCTTGAACGACCATCTGCAACCACGTTGTCACAACCGGCAATATGGCGTATGTCCAGGCTATATACCAATAACCTTAGTGACCACCTGGTCAGCCTCATATTCCGATTGTGAAACTGGTCCAAGATCTTGAGAGGGTGATGATCTGGGTAAACTACAACGACCGGACCATAGGCTGGAACATAGACCTCGAAATGCCCCAGCGCATCATCGTCCTTTTCACTTTCATTCATCAGGTTCTGAAACGTTGCTAGTGCATTCTTAAGTCCGTCAGGCATAACATTGCACTGGTAGGTACTCCCGTCCACAACAAAACCACATACCTCTTTAGCACGCTCGGACAAAGTTACAAGCAACGACCACTCACGACATTCCTTATCCCTCAGACCCTTCGTCCACACGTAATCCAGCTCTGCTTGCACCATAGGCTGTCGAGCAGGATTTATACGGTAGGGAATTAAACTGAGCCTTGCACTATCTCCAGCCTGCATGTCGGATTCTACCCCGTACATCAGGCCTGGAGAAGCAACAAACATGCGAAAGTACTGCCATAGCCTAGTAAATAACTGCCTTGCACTGTCTCCACAAAAAACATGCCTAGTGCCCTCCCACAACCCAGCCGAGACCGCAGCTTCTAACCTGTAGTCTCCCTCCTTCTCCACCTTCGTCCCTAGAACAGCCAGGTCATGAGAGGGACAATCAGTACCACCTGCGCAGTCACTCCCACAGTTCATTATTGCTAAGGCTTCCCCGCCGATACCGTACATGCGCACCCCCACATTCCTTGTGACGACATCTGCCTGCTCAGCATCACCGCTTTTAGAGACATGGCCAGATACAGTCGGTCTATGGTAGGGCTGTTGCATTAGACTAGAGCAGCATTGGGAGGCTATGCGACGACCGGGCACTGCGATACCACAGCCGGCCTTACCAATCTGCTCAATGTCCTCCTTTTGACCACCACCCTTGGCAGCCATGGGTCGACCCTGACCTGGCAACCATGCCAAAGCCTCGTCGCCCACCTTAAACCACCGAAACAACGAGGCTAACGGTCTTTCAACATTCACGTGACCTGCCCGTGGAACATCTTGCACCGCCCGAGTTGTGAGACTCAGGGGCTCGGCACGACCAGTGGGGTATGAACCGAGCTGGTGCTGGAGTGCTGCACACTGCTGCTCAGGCAGGTGCTCTAGCGCTTCCACAGCCACCAGACTCGTGTCCCCCGCCCACTGTTCCGCCGAGACATGACAATCCCTTCTCTCCTCCACCTGTGCCCTACTACCCCCCTCTCCTTCTCCACCTTGGCCGCGGCAGACCAACGCAGGGACAGTAGGCTGCTCAGGTGGTTGCCTCACAAACTCCTCCAACAGGTTCACATGACATGCTTCCCCGTCCTCGTGTTTAATCTCGACAGCACCATTACCACACTTCTGAACTTCCGGATCCTCCAACTGCAGTTTACAAATATCTGAGGGAACCAACCTGTCTAGATGCTTCCGAAGCAACCCAAGTCCTCCCCCAATATCAAACTGAGCAACCCCTTTTTCTCTCCGTGTGCAACGTTGCTGCCTCGGAGTCTCCTCCGGCCCTACCTCCTCACTAGCTGTGACAGGTCCTGGGGCCTCTCCAGACTCCAACATAGGTGCCAACACTGAATCACCCAGGAGAGCCGCCGAGTCAAAACTCTTAAAACCAACTCCAGCTTTAGCCTCCTCCTGTTGATCGTTCCTCTGCTGGTCTGAAGACGGAGGACTAGGCTGTGACACTTTAGCTGCCCGAGCTCGGGTGACAGCACACGCCATGGGTTCTGCCTGGCACCGCTCGACACACTCTTGCTCTTCCCTACTCACGTCGGCCGTCCTCTCGGCAACGACTAAGGGTAGAACCTCAGAAGCGGGCATTGCAAAGTCGTTGCCGAGAAGAAGGTCGACGCCCTCCACTGGCAGTTTCTCCACAATCCCGACATCCAATTCACGTGCCACACCATCCACCTCCAACTCCAACCGCACCAGCGGGTATGACCGAGTTGCATTAATACCCTGCACCACTACCACCCGAGCCGCATTTATAGGGTAGCCAGTCAAGTTATTCATCAGAGTCTGGGAAGCACCTGTATCACGCAAGACCTCTACTCCATGCTTGCGCCCCGCCCACATCACGCAACCCCGTCCTCTATGGTCGCAAAAAACATCCTGAGCAGGGTTCGAGCCTCCCAGGTGCTTCTGCATTGGCTGTGCCTCAGCCTCTGACGAACTGCCCCGGGCAAACTCAGAAAACTTCGGAGACACACCAATGTTGCAGGCCAAAGACACAGCTGCTGTAGGTGGTTTGCTAGGACAGACTCTTGCAAAGTGCCCCTTTTCATGACAATGATAACACTCCAACTCCCCTCTGGGCTTCCCTTGGTACTGGGAAGGGCCCGGCCCCTTCTTAAATGGGACGGTGCTAGTCTTGTGGTCAGTCTTGGTATCATAGCTCTTGTACTTGTTTGCATAAAGTATATCACTAACTCGGGGGGGGGTGGGGCATCACGCCCCTTGTTACCTGCCTCACTACGCTGGGCAGACCCGCACCCACGAATTAGTGATAGCCGGAGGTCAGCCATCTCAGCTGCCTCCTGTAGAGTTTTAGGGTTCTTTTCTTTAATAGTTAAAGTCATATCTGCACCAGTACACTTATAAAACTGCTCGAGCAGAAACAGCTCAGTCAACTGTTCGGCCGTCTCAGCTTTCTCAGAACGTGTCCAGTTAGCAAGTGCATCTTTTAAGTCCCGGGCATGTTCAAGAAAGGTCGCCTCCCTAGTCTTTGTAACACCCCGAAACTTCAATCGATATGTTTCTGGTTGCAACTCGTATGCCCGTAGGACAGCTCTCTTCAATTCTGGGTAGTCAATGCAAGACTCTAAAGGCAGTGCATCATAAGCCTTCAGACCCTTACCCGTAAGTCTTGAGGAGACCAGAGCTGCCCACTTCTCTTCAGGCCAATTATGCTCCCTACACTTCTTCTCAAAACGATTAAAAAATTCTGTGACTTCAGTTTCACTAAATGCCGGCACCAACTTGACTAAGTGGGACAAGGACTGTTCTCTTACTTGGCCCTCACGGCCCATCCGAATCCCTGTCGACTCTGCACGAGTCTTATCTAAATCTATTTGAGCACAATATTTCTCTGAGTCGTACCTAAGCTCAGCCTCGTGTCTCCTGGTCTCATCCTCGTGCCTCCTGGTCTCATCCTCGTGCCTCCTGGTCTCATCCTCGTGCCTCCTAATCTCAGCCTCAATCTCCTTCTCATGCCTCCTAGACTCAATCTCCTGCTTCTTCGTCTCAATCTTAGCCATCTCAAGTTTAAATATCATATCTGGAGACAGGCAGGAAGAGGGAGTTGCCACTACTGAAGGAGGGGGGGCAAGAACTGGGGAACCACCATACGCACCGCCCGAGGGCACTCCAATCTTCCAATTCTCATCCCTCTGTGGGAGAGTGCTAACCTCCGGCAACTGAGTGGACGGCACTGTGGGAGTCGAGTGAGAGGGGATCTGGGGAGGAACCCCCCCAAACGCCCTCTCCTCCGAAACCCCATGTCGCCCACGCAACACCCAGGAAATCAGCTCCCCCTTGGACATCCCTCCCACATTGGATAGACCCAAAACCTTGGCTATCAGGTGCAAGCCATAAACATTCACCCCAGTCAGCCTCTCCTCCGTCACGTGGTACCGCTTACTCACAAAAACTCTAGCATCCTCCTCACTAGTTACTAACGGCACCTCCTCAAATGGCATCTCTCGCTCCTCGTCAATACTAGGGCACGACATACTGAAGTTCACAAAAAATTCTCGAGACAAAAGTGTTAAACTCCCTTATGTAAGCACTAATTACTAAATTAACTGGAGTCTCTTAAATGCTCTCCTAATTGCCTTACAAAAAAAAATATTCTTCAATATGTACGCTAAAGTACGAACAAACAAATGTTGTACAACTCTGCAAAAAATTATACTGTTCACAAAATCCTAAGCAAGGTCGCCATTTGTTACGACCGGGCACTCGGGTACACTAGGGCTCTTACACAGGACTCGAGTATGGCTCGCTGCCACAACGGAAACACACGATCCCAACCCCAGAGTACTGCCAGCCGAACAAAAAACGCCACTACACTCCAGAGTTCTATCTGCTATAACGGGGTATACAAGAACTCGGTACTAGCGTTTCACACAACAGACTAATAACTAGACGGGAGTTATCTAGTCTGGTCAACAATCAAACAAAGAAGAAAGTACTACAACACTAAAGAATAGTGTTGGCCGAAGCCGAAGTAATCCACCCTTGAACTAAGAACTTAAGAAGTCCTCCACCCTCTACTTCGGATCGGCACTATTACGTTACGTTAAACAATAGTCCTCGAGCATCAAGCAAGGAATCTTCTGATAAGTTAGATGCTTCTCGAATACTCATAAGAAGTAAGTATCGGATTTTGAACAGCAATTTAATGAATAACTCACTGGTAATTAAAGGCTTTAAATTGACATAAGAAGAATTATAAGAATGAGCAATAGGATATGGCAAACATTAAGAAGAAGTACTCCGACAATGCACTGGCAATAGCCTACTAAGATTGTGCTCGTGGGCCACTAATCTCTGAAGTAGCTAAGCGTGCCACACATGAAATCAATAGTGCATAAACAATAATATACATAAGGAGAAGCTTCAATACTATGCTGTATCTGCTGGTCGAGCAAAGTCTAGCTGGGACACATAAGGTTAAGAGACAATGGCTGAGCAAGCGGCTCGTAGCCTAGCGAGGTCCTTAAGACTGTGCGGCCAAATTACGTTAATTGACGGGATGCTCTCTTGAGAGATCCAGATCACTAGTATCTGGTTCTCTCCTGGCGATCCTCTCAAAGTCAAGCAAATGAGATAGCACAGTGTTGGGTGGCAGAGGCAAAAGCCCTCACTCGCAACACAGTGCTAAACTCCCACGGTACACAGTCAGAAAGACCACCTAGGCGTTCCACGTCTCCGTTGCAATTGTACTGGTTCAACCGCAACCTAGTACTCATAGGAAATCACAACTCAGAAACCCTATCCCAGTCTAGCATTGCCTAAACCAGCAGAAAACAGGAACATGAATAATCGCACACAGGGAAATGCATATACGAGTGCAACAAACATCAATCAATCCTATTCTAGTTAACCCTTCCAAAAATAGGCTATCTAACAGGCACTTATCTCGTGAGAACTCAAGCGATAATACTTTGGCTGACTAAATCTGCACCAAAGGGGTCATTGGTTAAAAAGGGACGAGAAGAGAAGAAGATAGGCTGTTCAGAGAGTAGAGAAAGTTCACATCAGTCGGAAGAATATGGATAGTTGCAAGGGATATGAGAAGTCGCTCTGCCTGATGAGTTCTAAAGAATTGTGGCGAGGACCTCTCCTTTTTATACTCGGCCCTCTAGCGGCATATCGCAAACTACTAAGGACCGCCCACTGACAATCATTACGTAATATTCTCTCTCAATCTGGGATCGACAAAGGATTTCCCACGCGCTTGAGGAGGGAGGAGGGAGGAGGGAGGGAGGCCTACCTACCTCGTGGCGCGCTCCCGGGCCGTCGTTACATAACTCTCTCTCTCATCATTATAAATAAGTCCCACACACAATACTTATATCTAATGATATAAAATAGAACTCGTTGACTTAGAAGAAAACAAAATACATAATTATAATACTTATAGTACAACGGTTCACATAAACTGAGTTAGGAAACTCTACACAGACTACAGCCAAAGTTCCTGCCCTGACGATCCTAGCGAGAGTGGGGCCTGACTGGGCGTTCTGTACAGCATGCTCATACTCGACATGCGTCACATGGTCAAGTGATCAAATTGTCAGAAGGGGTTGAATGGGTCCCAGTGATTGAAATAGTTAATAGTTTATTGGTATCCACTTGATACCAGTGCCAAATATCCTATAAATTAGCTGTCGTTCGCTAGGAGAAAAGTCGGCAATAAAATGGCACGAAGGTCTTAAGATTGAAATGAAGAGAAAGGTCTAAAAATCGCAAAACTAATGGGGCGAACGTTTTACAATCTCAAAACTAATGGGGTTGAACGTGAGGGAGAAGGATATGTAGAAAACCTACCTCATTAATCGTTTCTATTTTAGCACCAAATGAAGGTCCTGGAAAAATATTATCAACATGTGTCTTATTTTAAGGTAGTGTCATACTAGCGAATATTCCGGCAATGTTTGATGAACAACATTTGTTCTTGTATTATTTGGAGTCTTTTTCCAATTTAAATCTGAAACTATATCGAAAGTAGAATATGTTAAGTAGTTTCATTCTTACGGAACCTAAATTTTGAAGCTGCCAATCTAAAATTGCCCTTCACAAATTTACAGAAAAATCGCTCGTGTGAAACCGCCCTTTGTGAAAAAATCCTGCTGATAAACAGACAAACAAAAATGTAGACAGACAGAGAGAGTGGTGATCACATTATCTCCGCATATTTCGTTTTGGGGGATAAAACAAAGAGTGGAGAGGGAGGACTCTAAAGGAGAGGGGGAGAGGAGAATTGGGAGGGGGAGGGGAAAGGGGAGATTTTTATTAGGAGGGGAGAATGTGTGTGGGGGGAGGGGAGAGAGAGGAGTGGTGCATAGGGAGGAGCGTGGAAGAACTGAGAGAAAGGGGAGGGGGACAAATTGGGGGAGATATTTGGGCGGGGGGAGGTAATTGGGAGGAGGAGGAGAAGGGGCGGGGGGAAATGGGAGGATTGGTGGAAAGGGGCATGGGTAATGGAAGGAGAAAGATGAGAGCAAAAACAAACAAACGAACACCAACAACAACAACAACAACAATAAATCAATAAAACACCACCAAACCTCATGAATTACAAAGAAAACCAAGCACTATCCAATACAATGAGTTACAAGGAAAATCAAGTACCAAGAAACCCAGTTATTCTAACGAGACCTCTTTCATACCCCCCTTCCCCCTAAACAATACAAGTAAAATAACATATATAAATACATAAATAAATACAAAATAATATATATATATATATATATATATATATATATTTTTTTTTTTTTTTTTTTTTTTTTCTATATTCCAACTACTCCCTCTCGGGCATAGGCTGAGAGCCTGTACATTCCACCGCTCAACACGGTGAAGCCCGTGAGGTCTTGTTCCAGCCTGGGGAGTGAGACATGTGAAGCATCCATCATGGCTCGAAGCGGCTCCATCTCTGAAGCGGCTGGTTGCTTCGCTCAAGTGCTTCACCGTCTCACCCTCCAGACTCAGACCCTCACTCGTAGAACGCCACCTATTGAGCAGTGAACTCACTAGGCATTGTCCCCCTGTAACATATTTTGAATATGGGAATATTCATACAGTGTTATTTAATCAGGGAACAATGAGGGTATTTTTTTGGCATTTCGGTGGGCTTTGTGGTAATGCACTGATACTAGGTACAGCACAAATTCAATCCCAATAATATCTTCCCATTGACATATCGGGATTTGAACCCGGGTCCATTGGATTACCAATCCAGTGGCATGACCACTCCACCACACCTCCCCTATATATATATATATATATATATATATATATATAATTACATCATTATAATAAGAAAAACTTTGTGTGCAACGGAAAGAAAACCGACATGTCATACTTGGTTTTACAAACAATGTAAAACTATCATTTGTATTTCTTTGTGCCTTAGTAGTTTATCATTTGTATTTCTTTGTGCCTTAGTAGTTTATCATTTGTATTTCTTTGTGCCTTAGTAGTTTATCATTTGTATTTCTTTGTGCCTTAGTAGTTTATCATTTGTATTTCTTTGTGCCTTAGTAGTTTATCATTTGTATTTCTTTGTGCCTTAGTAGTTTATCATTTGTATTTCTTTGTGCCTTAGTAGTTTATCATTTGTATTTCTTTGTGCCTTAGTAGTTTATCATTTGTATTTCTTTGTGCCTTAGTAGTTTATCATTTGTATTTCTTTGTGCCTTAGTAGTTTATCATTTGTATTTCTTTGTGCCTTAGTAGTTTATCATTTGTATTTCTTTGTGCCTTAGTAGTTTATCATTTGTATTTCTTTGTGCCTTAGTAGTTTATCATTTGTATTTCTTTGTGCCTTAGTAGTTTATCATTTGTATTTCTTTGTGCCTTAGTAGTTTATCATTTGTATTTATTTGTGCCTTAGTAGTTTATCATTTGTATTTCTTTGTGCCTTAGTAGTTTATCATTTGTATTTCTTTGTGCCTTAGTAGTTTATCATTTGTATTTCTTTGTGCCTTAGTAGTTTATCATTTGTATTTCTTTGTGCCTTAGTAGTTTATCATTTGTATTTCTTTGTGCCTTAGTAGTTTATCATTTGTATTTCTTTGTGCCTTAGTAGTTTATCATTTGTATTTCTTTGTGCCTTAGTAGTTTATCATTTGTCTTTCTTTGTGCCTTAGTAGTTTATCATTTGTATTTCTTTGTGCCTTAGTAGTTTATCATTTGTATTTCTTTGTGCCTTAGTAGTTTATCATTTGTATTTCTTTGTGCCTTAGTAGTTTATCATTTGTATTTCTTTGTGCCTTAGTAGTTTATCATTTGTATTTCTTTGTGCCTTAGTAGTTTATCATTTGTATTTCTTTGTGCCTTAGTAGTTTATCATTTGTATTTCTTTGTGCCTTAGTAGTTTATCATTTGTATTTCTTTGTGCCTTAGTAGTTTATCATTTGTATTTCTTTGTGCCTTAGTAGTTTATCATTTGTATTTCTTTGTGCCTTAGTAGTTTATCATTTGTATTTCTTTGTGCCTTAGTAGTTTATCATTTTTCTAGCTATAATTCTAAGATACGAAACGATGCATAATTTCACAGACCACAAAGGCCTCGCGGATCTCGTAAAGTGGTTCGGCTGAATCATGAAAAGCAGGAAACTACACTAAACCTTAGGTGTTTATTGCAAGGAGGGAGAGGAGTAAAGCAAAAAGAGGAGGAAGAGGAAGAAGAGGAATAAGAGAAGTAAGAGGATGAAGGAGAAGGAGGAAGAGGAGGTAGAGGAAGATGGGGAATAAGAGGAACAAGAAGAGGAAGACGAGGATTTAGATGAGGAAAAAGAGAAGTAAGGATGAGGAGGAAGAGTAGGTAGAGGAAGAGGAAGAGGAGTACGAGGAAGAAGAGGAGTAAGAGGATGAAGGAGAAAGATGAAGAGGAGGTAGAGGATACAGAGGAGTAAGATAAGGCATAAGAGGAAGAAGAGGATTAAGATGAGGAATAAGAGGATGAAGAAGAGTAACATGAAGAGGAGGAAGAGTAAGAGGAGAAAGAGGAAGAAGCTGAGGATGAGGATGAAGGAGGAGGAAGAAGAGGAATAAGAGGAAGAAGATGATGAGGAAGAGGAGGAAGGAGGAGGAAGAAGAGTAAACGAGGAGGAAGAAGAAGAAAAGGATTAAAATAAAGACGAGGAAGGAGTAAGAAGAAGTAAGAGAGGAAGAAAAAGAAGAGAAAGAAGGAGAGCATGCGGAAAATGACAATAACAACGAGTATACAAAGAGAGAGATACGAAGGACTTACAAACTACATCATAACTGTTGGTCCTTACGAGGCTGTTTGGAGCTTTACAGGTAAGCTTACTAACTACTTGGTGCAGAAAAGGATAGTGAAGCAGAAGAGAAGAAGCAGGGAGGAGTACAAAGGAAATCAAGCAACAACATATCTAGTGACCCTTCTAGGTTGCTTGTCCTCCAAAACACTGAGGATCAAGTGTCCAAAAAGTGGTTTAGAGTGGGTAAGGGAACATTGGAAAGGGAACTACTGCCCTGGAACTAATGTCCGTGGCAGGATTAGGAAGTTAGTAGGGGACAGATGGGTTAGTAACTGAGGGGGGGATAAAATAAAGTTATTCATTTACAAACGCAGTCAGTCGCGGGTTTGATGCGAGATATTTGTCTAAGCGGAGTTTAAGCGAATCAACGGTGCTGCAGTCTATAACGTCTCGGGGAAGCCCATTCCACAAGTTGACAACTCGATTGAAGAAGAAATTCTTAGATTCGTGTGAGTTAAAAGATTTACCAATAATTTTGCAACCGTTTCCCCGCGTGTAATTAGATTGGTCGATAGTGAAGTACTTACTACAGTTCATATTGTCGATGCCTTTGATGATTTTGAACCCTTGAATTAAGTCACCTCTTAATCTGCGCTGGGTTAAAGGAAATAGATTTAATTCTCTAAGACGCTCTTCGTATGGTTTGTTCTTTAGGCTAGGTATCATTTTGGTAACTCTACGTTGAACTCGTTCTAGCTTGTTTATATCTTTTTGGTAATAAGGGCACCAAGATTGAACGCAGTATTCCAGAAGAGGGCGGACTAAGGAATTGTAAAGGGTTAGGATAACTTCTTTGGATTTATGCTCAAATGACCTGCCTATAAAGCCAATTATTTTGTTTGCCTTCTTAACAACTTCTGAACATTGTTGACTCGGTTTTAGGTTACTCGATATTGTTACTCCCAGATCGGTTTCTCTGTTAACATTCTTAAGCTGAGTGCCATTCATCGAATAGTTTGCTTTCTCATTTAGGTATCCGATATGTAGTACTTTACGTTTATCCGCATTGAAACTCATTTGCCAAATTTGGGCCCAACATGTCAATTTATCTAGATTGTGTTGCATATTGTCAACTTGTTCTTTTGAGAGTACGCTATTTGCAATTTTTGTATCGTCAGCAAATTTTGAGATTGTACAGGTGAGACCCTCATCTATGTCGTTGATGTAAATTAGAAAGAGAATTGGTCCTAGTACCGATCCCTGGGGTACCCCGCTACTTACATTGGTCCATTTAGATGCCTTACCGTTTATGACTACTCTTTGCTTTCTGTCGCTGAGCCAATTTTCTATCCATTTCAACACACCGTCTTGTATTCCATGCGCTTTTAGTTTTAGCAGTACACGTTTGTGGGGGAACTTTGTCAAAGGCCTTTTGAAAATCAAGGTATATAATATCTACAGCTTTACTCTCATCGTAGAGGTTGAGGATATCGTGGAAGAAGTCTAAGAGGTTTGTTAAACAGGAACGTTTTTTACAAAAGCCGTGTTGAGTATCTTTAAGTATGTTATTTTCCTCTAAATGATTTACGAGTCTGTCTCGTATGACCGTTTCTAGCATTTTACATACAACTGAGGTTAAGCTAATTGGACGATAGTTACTGGGTAGGGATTTGCTGCCTTTTTTTAATACCGGTGTTACGTTGGCTAGCTTCCACTGATCAGGCATAGTTCCAGACTGCATGGATTTATTGAATAGTAATGTCAGTGGTTCGGAGAGCTCATCCTTAGCTTCCTTTAGAACTCTAGGCGAGATTGTATCAGGTCCAGGCGTTTTATTTACCTTGAGTTTATCTAAACAATTCAATACTTCTCTCTCTGTAACGGTGATATTGCTTAGAACATCCGAATTATCAATCTGAATCGGCGATGGTGTAGGGATATCACTGAGGTCTTTTGTTGTAAAAACTGATGCAAAGAAGGTATTGAGGGCATTACTCATTTGTACTTCGTCTTTGCTGTACTCTCCATTTTCATCGACTAACGGTCCAACAGTTGAAGTAACTACTTTTTTCTTTCTGATATAACTATAGAATTCTTTCGGGTTGGTTTTACTTTGATTCGCAATATGTAACTCTAAGGTCTTTTTACTTTGCTTAATTAACTTTTTGGCTTTGCGTCGTAGCTCTACAAATTTCACCCGTTCTTCGTCATTTTGTGAGGATTTTAATCTATCATTAGCAATTTTTTTAGCAAGCAGGCAGTTTGAAATATCTTTATTCCACCATTTGGGCTTATTATTATGGCCTGGACGCCGTATTTTCGATGGTATGCAGTCTTGCACTGCTTTTAGGTAAGTGGTTTCGAATAACTTCCAAGATGTATTTATGTCGTTATTGTTAATTAAAAAGCTCCAGTCAGTTTCTTTAAACATAGCTCTAAGTTTATGAAAATTTGCTTTCTTGAAATTAGGGACTTTTTCGATGCTACTATTTGGTTCGTTACTAGTAAACTTTAAAGTGAAAGTTATCGTACGATGGTCGCTGTTACTGAATTCATCACCAACATTCAAATTCTCTATTAATTCTTCTTTTGTTGCAAGTACAATGTCAAGAACGTTATTCCCACGGGTCGGCGTTCGAACAAATTGATAAAGCGAACTCTCTTGCAAGTTCGTATACAAGTCATGTCCGGAGTGTGAAGTAAGAGTATCGCCCCACTTGGTCACAGGTAAATTAAAATCGCCAAAAATTACGGTATCTTGTGAGTTACTTACATCTGCAATTTGTTCGTAAATTTCTCGGTCAGTTTGCACTGATTGAGCTGGAGGTCTGTATATTAATGCAAGTATTATTTTTGTACCTTTATTATTCTTTATTAGCACAAAAGATGCGTCGACATTCACAATTTGAGGTTTTGACAAGAGGGTAGGGTTAAGACTTTCTTTGATATAAAGTAAAACGCCACCTCCATTTCGATTTATTCGGCTTTTCTCAAACATTACATAACCGGGAAGTGAATACTCTGCTAAAAAGTCTCTATCTTCTGTATTGAGCCAAGATTCTGTTATGCCAATCACATCATAATTTTCTGTAAACACTAGCTCCTCTAAATCTGAAAATTTATTGCGTATGCTACGAGCGTTTGCATAGAAAACCTTTAAATTTGTTATTTTAGAACTCACGGAACGGAACGCTCTTTAATAATATTTTTGGTTCTTGTCTGATCTACATTTATGTTCATGGCTGTCCTCGGTCCTCGCTGTCTTCGGTCCTTATCGCTGGTGGTCCTCGGTTGCCTCTGTTTTTTTCTTGGCGTTGGATGATTTATGTCACTGCTGCTTCTTCTCTGATGGCTGATCCATGGCTGCGGACTGCTTCGTGTAGGAGACGACCCATGCGTGCTGAACCCACAGGGTTTAGATGAGTGCCATCCTTGCGGAACAGAGTAGGCTGGTTGTAGAAGTTGTCCCAGAGGTTGATGAATTCAACTTCTTCCCTCAGACACAAATATTTTAGTCGGCTATTTGTGCTGAAGGCCTTGTCGTAGAATTTGTCAGGTGCGTCGGTCTTGGGGAGAATGCCTGAGATGATGATATTCCTTGACTTGTTTTTGTAGTGCTGGATCATCTTGCGATATTTCTCCATCAACTCTTCGGATCTGGTGCGCATGACGTCATTTGAACCAGCATGGATGACAAAAAGGGTATTTTCATTTGCATCCTTTGTGGTATCTTCGAAGGCTTCCACAATGTCGTCCAGTCCAGCTCCTGGAATGCAAAATCTTTTTCGTTGATTTGGGACTCTGTCGCAGAACTCTTCGACCTGTCCTCGTAGGATGGAATCCCCAACAAGCCTGGTCTCTTCTGGTTCGTCTTCCATCTCTACCAATATCTCAAATCTGTTTGACATTGTGACTGGTAGATGAGACCTTTTCTGCGTTGGCCGTGCACCGTTCCTCACTGGTGTAAATCCGGAAACCTGTGGTGGCGGGACTCTACGTACAGGTAGGGGAGAGGAGTGGTTAGAACGGGGGCGAGGGGTTGGTACTGTTTGTGCTAGCAGGCTTCTTGCACGAGGAGTGGGGGAGAGACTAAGGTGAACAGGGCGGCTGTCCTGGTTTGATGTCGGCTCAGGTTCGTCAGAAGCATCTGCTGCAGTGTCTACTGCAGGTGTTGGATTGTTGAATGAGGAGGAGGTGGCAGACGAACATACGTACGATGGAAGGAAGTAGGAGAAGGAGGAAAAGGAGGAGGAGGAGAAGGAGGAGGAGTAGGAGAAGGACGAAGAAGAGCAGGAAAGGGAGGAATAAGCTAAAACAGTATATGATGTTTTGAGGAATATAATGAACATAAATCAAAGAAAACTGTGTGTGTGTGTGTGTGTGTGTGTGTGTGTGTGTGTGTGTTACTCAGTTACTTGTTTGTCATGGGGAATCCACCAATGCGACCTAAGCTCATTATTATCGCGCCTCCTTAACTGGGAATGTATTGCGTGAAATGCATGGTAAGTGTTTATGTATCGTTGGAATGGTTGTGGATGTGTGTGTAGTCTGTATTTTAGCCAATTGGCGACATCTGGAAACGAAGGCTTAGGGTTGTTGTTGTTGTTGTTGTTGTTGTTCCCTAAGCTGCCTGGCCGAACAGCCCCGAGTCCCTGAGGAAGGCCATGGCCACGATCGGGCTTTCCCACAGAGCTCTCATTGAGTGTAGGTTGTGTTGTTGGCGTAAGTGGTTGTGTGAAATGCAGTCTTCTATGATGTGTTTAATGGTATGGGGTGCTGTGTTACATCCCGGGCAGGCGTCGACAACGGAGTCATCCAGTCTCTTCTGATAGCTCAGGAGAGCTGGATGGTGTCCGCATCTCAGCCTGGCCAGGTGGACTCTGTCCTCGCGAGGGAGGGAGGATTCGGAAGGATGGATTTCGGGAGGTCGTGCATGCAGCTGCGTGTTGTCTGTGAGCGAGTGGATGGATTGGCGAGAGATATGAGTATGGATGTGCTTCTGGAAGTTGGTTCGGGGTGGGCAGGGAGGGAGAGAGGACAATAATTGTGTGTGATACCGTGTGCTGGGTGTTATTTTGATATTTCTTGGTGTCTGTGGGTGTGTTGCCATGTAGTTTAGTGGGTGGTCTTGGTTCGTGGAGGCTGCTGCCAGGAATTGAGTGCCTCTCATGTCCAGATGGTCTTTGACTTTGAGGATCTTTGTTTCTTGATGTAGATGATCTGTGGGTGTAGTAGCTGTGCAGCCTGTAATGATCTTCAGGGCTTTGTTTTGAATAGTCTGTAAGGTCTTATGATGTGTTTCAGCTAGGTTAGAAGCCCAGGCTGGGCTTGCGTATTCCATTACTGATCTTATGTATTGTTTATATACTGTGGTGGTAGTTTCTTTGTTGTGTCCAAATTTTGTGTGAGCAAGTGACCTGAGGGCGTTAAGTCTTGGTGTCAGTTTCTTTTTAATGCTTGTGGTGTGCTGTTTGAATGTCATATGAGTATCATATGTTACTCCTAGGATTTTGGGTGTGTGTGTATGTGTTAGGGGTGTGTTGTTTATGGTGAGTTGAGGGATGTATTCGTGTTCACCTGTCCAGCTTGTGAGCAGGGTTGCGGTGGATTTGGCTGGGGCTAGATTAAGTCTGTTTGTAGTGCACCAGCCATGTAGTGTGTTGAGATAGGGTTGAAGGAGATCTGTTGCTCTTCTTGGGTCATGGTGTGTGCATGTGAGTGTTATGTCATCTGCATAGGAGGCTAAGTTTATTTGGGGAGTATTGGGTGTAGTTATATCGTGCATGTACAGATTGAAGAGTGCGGGCGATAGGACGGATCCTTGTGGGACTCCGTTTGGAAAGTTTCTGATTTTAGATGACTGACCGGCAAAAGATACGTGTGCACATCTGCCTGCTAGGAAGTTGGCCAGCCACCTTTTTGTGTTGTTGTGCATGTTTGTGTTGTAGATTTTGTTTGTTAGGTTGTGGCGTGGGATGGCATCGAAGGCTTTACTAATGTCGAGTGTGGCTAATAGTGATCTGTGTGGTGGTCTAGCTGAGTTGATGCCGTCAAAAGCTCTTTGTGTAAGGTCTGTGAGAAGAGTGTTTGTGGAGTGCAGTGGCCTAAAGCCATGTTGTGTTGGAGCTAGGGGTAGGTCGGGTGTAATTAGTTGTAATACTAGGCGTTCCATGACTTTGGAGGGGGAGCAAAGGAGTGTAATGGGGCGGTGCGAGGAGGGTAGCGTGGGGTCTTTGTTGGGTTTGGGGAATGTGATGATGATACCATGCTTCCAAATGTCTGGTATTGTGTTGTGTGAATAGCTGTAGTTTGATATGTTAGTGAGTGTTTGTATGCCTTGTGGTCCCAGGTGTCTGAGGTGTATGTTGCTTATGTTGTCTAGGCCACAGGCGGGTGAGTGCTTGAGATTGTTGATGATATGCTTTGTCTGGTGATTGGTGAAGGGTGTATAGTCAGGGTCTGTGGGGAATTGTCTCTTACGTCGGATGACACGTCGGTCGTCTTTGTGAGGTTTTAGGTGGCTGACATGTGAGAAGTGATTGATGAGAGTGTTTGCTTGTTGTTTACATGAAGGAGTAGAGTCTGTTGTTGTGATTGCAGCATGTGATTGTGTTGTGTTGCTGTTGGAAAGTGTGATGCTGTTTAGTGTTTTGTAGAGTTTTTTGGGGTTTGTTTTGTGATCAAGTGTTTGTAGGAAGTTATTCCAATTTAGTTTTTGTTGTTCTTGTATTTTGTTGTTAGTTTGGGTGTTGAGTGCTTGAATTTGTTGTGTGATGTCTTGTGTGTGGGGTGCTGGGGAGTGTTTCAGTGTGTCGCGTTTTCTGATGAGGTTTTGAATTTCTGGTGTGAAGTTGGGGTTGTGTCTTTTTCTGTTACCTCTTGGAATGTGTTTCTTGTCAGCGTTTTGGATAGTTTTATTGAGTATGTGTACAGCATTGTTGATGTTAGTGATGGGTGTACTGTTTAGAGTTGTGAAGTGTTGTTCGGTCTCATTTGTAAATGCTTCCCAGTTAGCTCTTTTATAATTGGTGTATGTGTGTTTGTGGCTAGCTGGGGTGAGTCTGGTTTTGGTGGTGATAATGATCGGGAGGTGGTCAGAGCCTAAGGTTCTGACCACCCTCCAGGATGTTGTGGGGGCGAGTTCTGGGGAGCAAAAGGTGATGTCTGGAGATGATGGGTTATAGAGGGCTTGGTGAGGAATATGGGTATGTTGATGGATGTCGTTAAGGATGACGAGGTTATCTGTTTGGTTTTGTAGTACCAGCCCTCTGTCTGTGTCAGGGTTGTCGACAAACCAGGCCGACGTCTTGGCGTTGAAGTCACCACCCAGGATGATGTGTGGGATGTTTGTGATGTGTTGTAAGTGTGGTCTGTATTCATTTGGTACTGTAGGGGATGTTTGGGGAGGGATGTATGTGTTTATGATGGTTATGTTGGATTTGTTGCCAGTGCGTATTTTAATTGATTGTATTTCTGTTGTGTTATCATTTGGGGGGAGGAGGGATTTGGTTTGAACACTGGTTACTATGTATGATATTTCATTGTGTATCAGGGTGATGAGTCCACCGCCCCCGCCGACAGCCCGGTCTTGTCTGATGGTGGTGAAATTATGAAATGTGGGTGTTTTTTGTGATGTGCGGAGTTTTGTTTCTTGTAAGATGGCAATGTGTATGTTGTGTTGTTTGATGAAGTGTGAGAGTTCGTGTTTCTTTGTGTTAATGCCATCTATGTTCAATTGGAGAATGTTAATGTTATGTGCACGATGTATGTTGGGTGCTGCTGCACGAGGATGGGGTGGGGGTGAGGGAGGGGCTGGAGGTTGGGATGGGTGAGGTGGGGGTGGGGATTGGGGAGCAGGAGATGGGGGTTGGGATGGATTAGGATGGGGTATGGTGTGTTGAGTTGAGGATGTGGATAGTATGGGAAGGTTAGGTGGGTTAGGGAGGAGAGGTGGACGGGTTTTAGGGGGGGGAGTGGATGATATGGGAAGGCTAGGTGGGTTGGGGAGGAGAGGTGGACGGGTTTTAGGCGAGGGATTTGACTGGGAGAGGGAGGGGCATGAGGAACAGGTCCAGGTGTTCGTGTAGTGTTTCTTGGAGGCAAGTGTTGTACAGGTGAAGTGGGTCCAGTTCCTGCATGAATTGCAGAGAACTGAACCCTTCCCGGCGCGACCGAAGCAACTCCAAGGACCCGTGCCCCCAGGGGGGGGGGGGGGGGGGCAAGGGATAGTTGTGACGGTTTGGCTCCCGAAACTGCTTCCCGCGGCCGGCATCCGGTTGTCCTCCACTGGTCGATTGATCTTGTCTCCGGCCGTGGAGGGTCGGCAGCCATCCGCGGTTGGCAGCTCCGGGAGGTGGTCCCACGGCGTAGACGCCGCCACATCAGGACCTCTTAGGGCTTAGGGTTAATCTGTACGGTACCATTCTCACTACGGTACCAGTCTCACCCGAAGGCTTACGTTGACCAATAGCTTAGGTTGACCAGTACGATACCCATCTCACCTTGTAACCGATCACCAAACCCAGATGGGACGTCACAACTTCGTCCACTTATACCAGGTTCCTATTTATACTGCTAGGTGAACAGAGGCTACACCGTTAGGAGACTTGCCCAAATGCGTGTGTGTGTGTGTGTGTGTGTGTGTGTGTCATACCACACACAAAGACATTAAGAGTGTATAAATAACAACCAGATATACAAACACACTAGAAAACGTAATCAATCTGAGAAATAGAGATGCAACACATATACATGGATACAAATCCGTAGATACTTATATCTAATATGTAAACAAATATTAGCGAGTGTCTCTGTCTCTCTCTCTCTCTCTCTCTCTCTCTCTCTCTCTCACTGTCTTGATGGTGTAATGGTTAGAGCGTGTACGTTATGTATGTGGTTTTCTGGGTTGGAATACAGGGAGGTCGCATGCCTTCATTAATGTTTGTTTAGGGTTTTTTGGTGTTAAGAACGATCTAAAAATACAAAACTTGTATGTATATATATATACTGTATATAATTATATATATACTGTATATATATATATATATATATATACTGTATATATATATATATACTGTATATATATATACTGTATATATATACTGTATATATATATATACTGTATATACTGTATATATACTGTATAAATATATACTGTATATATATACTGTATATACTGTATATATACTGTATAAATATATACTGTATATATATATACTGTATATATATATATATACTGTATATATATACTGTATATATATATACTGTATATATATATATATATATTGTATATATATATACTGTATATATATACAGTATATATATATATATATATATATATATATATACTGTATATATATATACTGTATATATATATATATACTGTATATATATACTGTATATATATATACTGTATATATATATATATATATATATATATATATACTGAATATATATATATATATATACTGTATATATATATATACTGTATATATATATATATATACTGTATATATATAC
>JBAKBP010021709.1:0-40167 GCA_037953745.1 Lithodes maja
ATACATATTACAGTATATTCATGCCAAGTTATGACCCTGCATTAATCTTTGTTTTTTCGTTCATCCCTGTATTTCACCTTTAAGCTTCCTGTGATCGCCCAGAGAGGACTACATAATAATCTTTCTTCGTTCTGCTTCTGCTCGTTTCCGAGTGAGTCATTTGCTCATTTGTATAGTTTGAGATGTTTAGAATAGATATAGACTAGATAGATCGAAAATCCCCATTGGGCGTTCACAGGAGGGTATTAAATATAGGGTACAGTGTTCAGGCAGCTCCGCTTCTCTGTGAAATTACGTCCGTCATTGTTTTGAATTTTTATCATAGCTTTGCCTTACTAGTTAGGAGGCGTGTTTTGCGGGGCCCTGCGACTGGCTACCACTAAGGTATAGCGACTGCAGGTTTTTTTACTGGAGTTGCAGACATGTTGGACCAGTTTCATTTCTCCCCACGGACTAGGGACTACATGTGGTGGTTGGGGGCTGTTGGACGCTGGAGCTGAGAGTCGTCCGTCGTCATGCTGCTTGCCCTAGGCCTCGTGGCTAGCCTCAAGTTAGGGGTAAATTTTTATAGCTAGGATACATTATTATTAACACAAAGTATTATAATTTTGTAGCTGTAAGTTATAACTTTCCCTCTCATGTGGTAATATTATGCATGATGGAAAGTGTCAGGAGACATCTTGACCATCATACTATGTACGTTTGTGGGTTTTTTCTCGGGCAGGCGAGTAAGTAATCACAATGGGTTTGTTTATACTCTTCCGGCGGAAAAATATGGTGTATTTTTTACCGGAGGCTCGCTACGGTGGCTACAGAGACGATCTATTAAACTCGTTCGTAGTTGTCGAAGACGTTTTACGGCGGGAAGGACATAGATCCTATAAACCCTGTGGTGGTCGGCAAGTACTACTACATTCCCGGCGGAGGAGAAGACTTCCTGGGAAGGACATAGATCCTATAAACCCGGTCGTGGTCGGCAAGTACCACTACATTTCCGGCGGAGGAGAAGACTTCCTAAGGGAAATTTTGGCTCAGCTGAAAAGATTCACCTATAAATTAAAAGACAAGTAGAGTCGTCATCTAAGACGGATAAGTCTTAGTTGGTATCTGAAATATCATTCGTCAAGTGAGGCATTTAGAATAAATGACAACTTTACATTCTATAGGAATGATTTAATATGGGTCAGTGATACGAAGTGTCATAGATAAGCAGTCTGTCTGGTAAAAAAAAAAAAATTATAAATATGATTTTTACCAGGATACGACGGAACAGTAGACTAGCTAGTTGTGCTAGATCTAGTTTTCCGTCGGATTCAAAGAAATATACATGTGGATATCTTGGATTATCCTTATGAGCATTGATTCTTGAAATTTGCTTTCCAGAAACCACACTTCGACCTTGGCACGAGTTCCAGGTAAGGGAGCCTCATTAACATTTCTTTTTAACAAGTCATTGGAGACAGGTATAGTTCCAGAAGCTTGGAAGCTTGCAAACGTAGTTCTGATCTTCAAAAAAGGTGACAAATCAATAGCATCCAATTACCGTCCCATTAGTCTTACATCAATCATAGGAAAGCTACTAGAGTCAATTATTGCTAGTAAAATTAGAAACCACTTAGATACATTTAATTTAATAAATTCTTCTCAGCATGGATTCACTCAGGGACGTTCTTGCCTTACTAATTTGCTTAGTTTTTTCTCAGAGGTATATGAAGCAGTAGAAAATGACAAGTCTTATGATATAATATATTTAGATTTCAGTAAAGCTTTCGACAGAATCCCCCATGAGAGATTGATGAGAAAGGTTGAGGCGCATGGAATAGGTGGGGCGTTGTTGGGATGGATTAGGTCATGGCTAATTGGTAGGAAGCAGAGAGTCAGCATAAATGGTACGAAGTCAGAATGGGGAGCAGTCAAAAGTGGTGTCCCCCAGGGATCTGTATTAGGTCCTCTGTTGTTTGTTATATACATAAATGACCTTGATTTAGGTATAACTAGTAGGATAAGTAAATTTGCAGACGATACCAAAATGGGGAGAACAATTGATTCAGATAGAGATATAGAGTGCCTCCAAAGGGATCTAGATACCTTACACGAATGGTCAGTAAATTGGCAGATGAAGTTTAACATTGACAAATGCAAGGTATTAAAGATAGGGAAGATGCATACAAATGTTAAATATAAACTAGCTAATGTGGAATTAGAAAACTCGAATTGTGAGAAAGATCTAGGTGTGTTTGTTAGCAATGATTTGAAGCCTAGACAACAGTGTATAAGCGTTCGAAACAAGGCAAACAGGATTCTCGGGTTCATCTCAAGGAGTGTGAGTAACAGAACTGCTGATGTTATCTTAAAACTTTACTTGTCATTAGTGAGACCCCATATGGATTATGCTGTTCAATTTTGGTGTCCTTATTACAGAATGGACATAGATTCATTGGAGAGAGTACAACGTAGAATGACAAAAATGATCCATAATATTAGAAATCTTCCGTATAAAGAAAGGTTGAAGAAATTAGGCTTACATTCGTTAGAGAGACGCAGAGTTAGAGGGGATATGATAGAGGTGTTCAAGTGGGTTAGTGGGATTAACAAAGGGGACATGACAAATGTACTAAAGCTCAGTGATAGCGAAAGAACTCGTACCAATGGTTTCAAATTAGATAAATTTCGTTTCAGAAAAGATATAGGCAAATATTGGTTTGGTAACAGAGTTGTAGATGGGTGGAATGGACTACCAAGTGCTATAGTGGGATTAAAAACGATAGGGAGCTTTAAGATAAAATTGGATAAGCATATGGACGAGAAGGGTTGGGTGTGAAGGGGGATCAGCAGGGTTGGGCCAATCAGCGCTCTGCAGACCCCCGTAATCCTGCGTTAATCTCTAACCGTTTTGGTAAGATGATCCTCAGGGTATTAGAGTGTTGAGCCTATAATTGGGCTTTGTAATTGGGGTTGTGTGGGACAGGGATCTGCCTTGCTTAGGCCAATCGGCTTTCTGCAGACTCCCATTTTCTTATGTTCTTATGTTCTTCTGCTTCTGCCTGAAAAAAGAGTCACCATTAGTCAACCTGTAATTTTCAGCCAAAGTGGCTGCCTTGTTTACATTAGTAACTTCTCTCTCTTGTAGATACAATTTCAAGGAATATGGAACTTTGCGGAGAATTTCTTCTAACACAACCAGCTGACAGAGTTGTTCAAAAGTAGTTACTTTCCTGGCCCTCAACCAAGCATTAACCCGTCCAGCCCCGGCTAGTTTTGTAATGTTTGTTCACCAGAACCCGGCCGGTTTTCAAAAAATGGTTTTATTCCAGAAACAATAGCGAATGGGTTAGGAATGAAGGAAAAACAACGAAAAACCGCTCAAAAAGCTTAAAGAATGGTCCTACAGAGCCTCCGAAAACATATTTTACAAGAGTAAAAAATTGAAGGCAATTACCCCAAAAAAACAGGTTATTGCGCGCTCACACGCACGCACGTGGACTTTGAGAGTTTTCAACCATCGGCACGGTTGCGTGGGATACGTACACAGTTCCCATACAAATCTGAGCCCTCTTGAGTGGCTACACCTGAGGTTACGGTCGGCGCAATTAGGGTGACGCGCCAGGCGCGTCTCTGGGGCTGTGCGTTACATACATCGCCGACGCGTCAGGCGCGTCGCTGGGGCTGTACGGGTTAATGATTGTCCATTTTTAACTGACGATAAATTGAATCCCTTGGTAACTAATTTATCTCTACCTTCCGGTAAATATATGATTGTCTTCTATCATCATTATGTTAATTAACCCCTTGAGGATCATGACGCACTTTACAGTGTATTTTGTCTATTGTGAGGCAATTTTATTCAGATTAGGAAGGATATATGGAAGACAGACGGTTATTCGAAACAGTCTTAAGCATTTCAACTCCCACAGATCCTTCCTAAGCTTTATTAGATCGTCTAATGACAGCCAGAATAAATAAAAAGGCGACATAAACCTCAAGGGGTAATTCACGTTTTCATGATCACTCCCATATTTCGCGACTTTATTTGCAAAATAACTGATTTATATAAAAATGGGTAATATGCTAATCACCATCGGCTGAAAATGGACAATCGGCAAACTAATTGGTTGTGATTTTTCCTATTAATGGGCGTGTTTTAGTTTGATCGTCATATATATTATATTTATACGATATTGTGCAGTTTAAGAAGGATGTATGGTAGTGAAAGGGTTAATTGAGATAATTCGAAGCCTGTTAGTTGCTGGAGGCCATTTTTAAACTGAATAAAATCATCTAATAGTAGCAAGAAAACAAATAAAGAGACGTCGCCGGTACAGAAGGGGTTAATTGCAGGCTCGCTATTACTTGCCAGTAATAAATTGACACTCAAATGGCACAACAAATCTTAAAATTGACAAATAATGGAGAAACATTTCTTAACATTGCTACAGTAATGGGATGAACATCTTAAAATCTGAAAAATAATGAGACTAAACATGAGGGAGAAGTGGGTCCATAAAAAACAAACAACAACCCTCCCCTTAAACGATTATTTAAAATATAAAGTAAATGGTCTATGTCTAGCCTACTATCATGATATTCTTATTGACTATTTAAGGCTATTTAAGAAAGGAATCAGCCATGGATGGATTGATTGCTTGGCTCTTCCTGCCCAAAATGTTCCGACAGGAAGGTCTAAGTTGAGCGGGCGGGATCGTCTGGTCGGAATGTTCTAAGGGCGGGAAAGCCCTGGAGGTGGATTCACTAACGGTCGTACGATCCGAAAACTCCCTTACCGTTCCCTTACGACTCAACGCTGGTATTCACGAAGCGTCGTAGCGGCCATCTTTGATCGTAGGAAGCCCCTTTCGCAAAGGGTGGTCCGGACCACCCTTACATGAATTTGACCCAGATATAGGTACACAAATATCGATAACACCATCCGCGACCATAACAAATTCGTCTGCAGTATAGCTCTTTATGACACACTAAGTCATTATTGAGGCAATAATAGCGCAATATGATTGTTAACTTGTGTTTACAACACCATTAAGGCATTTAATACAAAGTATGAATATATTTGTATCCTTAATGTCTTATGACAGGCCGAATTAAGCTATGAATAGCCTATATATGCCAGCCTAGACCTAGTCAAGTTTAATTGATGCACAAATTCATGTGCTGCGACAACACGTAGCCTACCATTAGTAGATAATAACCCTCATTTATTGCGGAAATGTTTTATTCCAACTCCCCACCACCTCTGAGTTAGATTAGGGTAGCCTATTCCTCAACAAATTTGAAAGTATCACAGGAACAAAATGATGAAAAGAATTACCCTAGGCCTAGCCTATAAAATAAATAAATAATAAATGGTGTTGTGAATAATTTTGTTTAGCCTAGCCTAAGCCTAGGATATAACCTAGGTTTATTTTGAAGAAGTTAGGGCTATTTAGGCTAGAAAAGTTAGGCCTATGTATGGTATTTTGGTCAGGCTAGCAATGCCTAGCTGCGTTAGAGTAGGGTAGCCTATTTCCTCAAATTTGAAAGTATCACAGGACAAAAATTATGAAAAGAATTACCCTAGGCCTAGCCTAAAAACAAAAATATTAGGCTAGCCTATATGGTGTTGTGAATATTTTTGTTTAGCCGAGCCTAGGCTATAACCTAGGTTTATTTTGAAAAAGTTAGGGCTATTTAGGCTAGAAAAGTTAGGCCTACGTATGGTATTTTGGTTTGGCTAGCAATACCTAGCTTGGTGTAGCCTAAGCATGGTAAAGTAGAAGCCTAGCAGGTAAAGATGGTGTTTGCAGGCGTACCGTCCTCATTGTTAACTAGCTGTTATTAGTCCCATGCTGGTAATATATTTGATGATGGCAATAAGTCATGGGAGGTGAGGGGGACAAAGCCCCCCTCAACCTATCATTATATCACATGGCCAACTGTTGGGTAATAGGTTGAGGGGGGCTTTACCCCCCTCATCCCCCATGACTTATTGTCATCACCATATATATTTCCAGCAGGGGGGCAAATAACAGCTGGCCGTGGGATAATTTTGTAATTAAATGCAGTCAAATTAGACGCGAACATAACCGAGCCTGCAACTTCATCTAAACAAGGAGGACAGTACGCCCGCTAACACCACCCTTACCAAGGTAAGAGTTGTGTTAGCGGGTGTACCGTCAGCTTTGTTTACATAGTCGCACACTCTGTTATATTCTCATCTAATTTGACTGCTGTTATTTGCCCCTGCTGGTAAATTATATGATAATGACAATGTCGTGAGGGGTAGGGGTGGGGTCTAAGCCCCCCTCACTCCATTATTGTATCCCATGGCCAGATATTAGGTAAATTTTGTTACCAACAATGGGATACAATAATAGATTGAGGGGGGCTTTGCCCCCTCAACATAAATGGAGGTGTTATGAATACAAAAATAATTACCCTAGACTAGCCTAGGCTATAGTCAAAAAATAAAATATATATAGCCTAGGCCTAGGCCTATATTTTGAAAATGTAGGTAGGCTAGGCCTTGAGGTATTGTGAATACAAAAATATTACCCTAGGCCTATTTTGAAAATAGGCCTAGGCTAAGTGTGCAATTTTGGCTTGGCTAGAACTAGAGATCCTATAGTGAGAAGAGACTGGCCAACTATTAATATCTAAAGGGTCACTAGCTAGAACTGCCTGTGTAGGCATAGGCCTAGACATAGTAAAGTCTGGCATACTTTGGCCAGCCCTGTCTAGGTGTAGACATGGTAAAGTAGAATATACTGTGGTTAACCCACTGAGCACCAGCTAAATATAAATAAAAGTACATCGAGGGACCGGCCAATTTGGCATTTTTTTTTTTTTTTTTTTTCTAAAATGGAAGAGAAAGGTGAGAAATGAAGAAAAAAAAATAACTCGCCTCGGTCATTTGGGGGTTGTATGGGGGGGGGGGGGGCAGCCTCATACATCAGCTGAGGTGGGGCGGCCTTCAAACTTCCCGCCTGGCCAGCCATAGTTGAGCGCGGCAGCATGGCAGATGTACGATGCGGCCAGTTTTCGAGTGACGGTTATTTACACCACCAGCATCATGTGTGCCTTCATAGTTCATAATTATAGTACTAACATGTATCACATAATGTCATTGTAAGTGAAGTTACAGTGTGATAAGTGTATAGATATAAGTCTTGTAAAGTGAACACGAGTGGCAAGACCTCGGCGCGTCTCTGTTGCCATGGAGACTGGCGGCCATCATGGTCTAGGACAATAACAGAACGCACAAACCGACACACACCCAGCTGACTGACACGCGCCACGAATACTTTCACTTTTCTTGCGTTTCTGTCTTACTCCCCTCCTTTATTCAGTTTTCATGTCACTTCCTCTCTTTATTCAGTGTATTACTTTATCATAGGTTACTGTATATATATAGTTATAGAATATGAGTTTCACACATTGTTTTACGCACCCTTTTCTTGCGTTTCTGTCTTACTCCCCTCCTTTATTCAGTTTTCATGTCACTTCCTCTCTTTATTCAGTTTATTACTTTATCATATGTTTTATAGTTATAGAATATGAGTTTCACACATTGTTTTATGCACGTTTGACTTAGAAATAGTATATATTTACACTTATTGGTGTCCGTCACTGTGTTACGAATATTTGAGTGTCAATCTCACTTACATATTGTGTTCGGCACTTTGTATATATTTATATTTACACTAGGTTTATATACACACACACTTCATAGCGTCTTTTATCGCAGTCTTTGAGTACACTCGTTTAGAAATACTCAAGGGTGTGATACTCCCTGAAGCAGTCCGGGAGACACAGTCCAACATCACATTCCCTGCACATCCACCTGCTATCTGATCTCTCAGGCTCCCTCTGTGTCGTGTTGCGGCACACATGACACCTTCTTCTGGGGTTTTCCTTGTGTTCTGTGGGTGGCACATATTCAGGGAAGTGGCGTTGTGTCAGCCTGGCAATCCCTTCTGCTGCTGGCCGTCGATGGGCGGGGTGTTGCCAGTTGTGGGGGCAGTCATGTATTCCCTCAACATCTCCCTGGACAACTCGATGCAGAAGTTCTCCATCGTTTCCTGCTTGCCGGTTATTGTTGAGTAGAGGATATGGCTGTTATAGAGGGTGAGATCGAGTAGGTGGAAGAATAACTTCTTATACCACCTCATCGTCTTCCTCGCACACTCACATGACGAGATGACAGCATCTGATTTGTCCACCAGCCGCATGTTGATGTTATAATCACAGATGGCCAAAGGTTTCTTGATAGTTTCGCCTGTTGCTCTGTCACGACGTCTGCTGTCTTGGAAGATGGGACGGTGGACTGTTGTGAGGAGGTTCACATCCCGGTTATCCATCCAGGACAACACAAGGACATTGTTAGCCTGCTTGTGGATGATGGAGCCCTTTTCCCGCCTGGGTGGTAGTTCGGGCATGAAAATCCGATTCCTCCTGACGGTGCCACAGACTCCTGTAGTGCGGCTATGCAGGAACTTGGCAAGGGAGGGACTGGTGTACCAGTTGTCCAGGTACAGTATGTGGCCCCTGTCCAGGTAGCCATGCAGCATGGTGATGACGACGGCCCCAGAAATTCCGTATGTCCTCGTTTCCACCAATTCTGTTTTCTTGCCCATATACATAATTAGGTCCTGGATGTAACCGGTTTGACAGTCACACATCACGAAGGTCTTCAGGCCATATCGATGTCGTTTGCTGGGCATGTACTGCCGGATGCCAATATTACCCCTCCACAGCAGCAAACTCTCATCAATAGTGAGCTTCTGATGGGTTTTGAAGGCGGCAGCAAGCTTCAGCTTCAGGTACTCAAAAATGGGCCTTATTCTCTCCATGGGGTCCTTCATAGCTCTGGGTTGATTCTGATTTCTGGTGTGGGCTGCCATGCTGTCAATAAAATGTAGGTTCTCCATTATGGCTGTGAACCTATTTCTGCTCATTATTTGGCCAAAAATAGGGGTTCGGATGAGAGGATCCCAGGACCAGTACTTTTTTATGGAGGATTTCCTTGTGACCCCCATCAGCATGACAATGGCCAAGAATGTGTAAAACTCCGGGACATCAAGGGAGGACCATGACAGCCTTGCAGAGTATTTTGACTGCTCCTTCCCAGCCATGAAATAATAATTGTACCAGTTGGTCTGGTCAACAATTAGAGCCACGAGATTGGTAGTGAAGAACTGCCTGAAGATTTCAAGCCTCGTGGTCTGCCGCCCCTGGTTTGGGAGTGTAGGGCCGGCAATCCCAGCGCCCACAAAGTTGTAGTCGGTGGGCACAAAGTCGTCTCCATCCACTGAATCCCACACGTCGGGTTGAGCGGCACCTTCGTCGTCAGAGTTGTCAGGAGGGGAGTCACCATCAGGGCAGCGGGAGGGCCCTGCCCTGCCTCTTGCCGTGCCTCTTGCCCCTCTTGCCCTTGCCCTCAACCTCGGCCTTGGTCGAGCCAACCCAGCCCTTGCTCTCGCACCGCCAGGTGTGGGGCGTATTAGGGTCACCTTAGAAGCCCTTCGGCCACGCCCACGCACAGGACCACGGGCACGCCCACGTACGTTGATAGGGCGTTGCGCACGATCAGGGCGTTGCGCATGATCAGGGCGTTGTGGCGACGCAGGCGGTGATGGTGTCTGAGTGTCGTGTCTGTGGGAGGTCCCAGGCTGAGGAGAAGGTACAGGTGAGTATGGTAGTGGTCCGGGAGGTGATGGTGGGGGCGAGTCAATCCGGGGTGATGAGGGAAACAGGCGGCGTGCGGGAGGGCGTGGGTGGCGGCGTGGGTGGCGTGGTGGAGATGATTCTAGAGCAGGCATATCTTCATCTGTTGCTTCTGAAGAAGAAGTCAATGGCTGCGCTGCTAATATGGCTGCACCCCTGCGCAAGCCATAGAAGGTGTGAGGGGTTGGTGCTATTAGTGGAGAGGGAATGGGGGGTGGTGGGGAAGGCAAACGTGGGGGAGCACCACCACGGCGAGGCACGTGTGGTGTCGGAGCTTGACCCACCTCCTCCTCCTCTCCGTCCTCCTCCTCCTCATCATCCTCAGCTCTTCTCTTGTCAGCCCTACGATGAGAAAGTGGAATGTTGATGAAGGCCATGGGGTCTGGGTAATCTTCCTGTTCCTCATTATCCTCTTCCCCACTTGCTGGGGACTCCACTATGTCAAGGGGGGGAGCAGGGGAACGACAGCTACTCGCCTCCCTTTGTTGTAACCTGGCGTACCATTCAGCGATGGGGAGATAGGGTTCCTCCTCATGCATTTCATCATACTCGGCCACAGTGGGACTATATTCGTCCTCTGAATCGTCATTTGATGATCCAGTGTCACTATCAGGCACATCACTCTCCTCAAGTATGGCCAAGGCATCGGCCAGGGATATTCCCCTGCGTGGGTAACGGCGTGGTAAATCCGACATGGTGTAGCACTCGCGAGACGTATGGGTAAACTGACTTTCCTTTGTCACGCACGTCCCTTGTCCCAACAAACCGAGATTTGTGGGTTGCCATACATTGCCTACATCCTAAGGAATATCCCATACAAATATCAAGCCAATAGCTACCATAGGACAAGAGTAAATGAGGTCGAAAGTCGTTGGGAGATAAGTGGGTACAGTGTCTTTCATCACCTCCCCCGCATAACCACCCGCGCGGCAGGACTTGGGGGATAGCTGAGCATGGTCAAGTAAGGCCATGGGAGGTGTGGTGGAGTGGTCATCCCACTGGATTGGTAATCCAATGGACCCGGGTTCAAATCCCGATATGTCAATGGGAAGATATTATTGGGATTGAATTTGTGCTGTACCTAGTATCAGTGCATTACCACAAAGCCCACCGAAATGCCAAAAATATACCCTCATTGTTCCCTGATTAAATAACACTGTATGAATATTCCCATATTCAAAATATGTAACAGGGGGACAATGCCTAGTGAGTTCACTGCTCAATAGGTGGCGTTCTGAGAGTGATGGTCTGAGTCTGGAGGGTGAGACGGTGAAGCACTTGAACGAAGCAACCAGCCGCTTCAGAGATGGAGCTGCTTCGAGCCATGATAGATGCTTCACATGTCTCACTCCCCAGACTGGAACAAGACCTCACGGGCTTCACCGTGTTGAGCGGTGGAATGTACAGGCTCTCAGCCTATGCCCGAGAGGGAGTAGTTGGAAAAAAAAAAAAAAAAAAAAAAGGCGTACATCCTAACGTGTTTCTCACACAAATTTCAAGCCTATAGCTACCATACGACAAGAGTAAATGAGGTCGAAAGTCGTTTGGATATAAGTGGGTACAGTGTTTTTCATCACCTCCCCCGCATGACCACCCGCCCGGCAGCACTAGGGTGACAACTGAGTATGGCATTGTAATGCGTACATCCTAAGGAGTGTCTCACACAAATCTCAAGCCTCTAGCTCCCATACGACAGGAGTAAATAAGGTCCAAAGTCGCGGTGAAATAAGTGGGTAAAGTGGCACCACTAATCCCACCACCACCACCCGCGCGGCCTGGCTGGCCGGTTCACGTGTACTGGCCCTGTTCGCCAACACTTTACGGTACCTCCCCTACCAATCTCATGCCATTTCCTACCATACGAGCCGAATAATAGCAGTTTTAGTGGCTGCCGACACGTTGTCGTCGCTGGGGTTTAGTGTTACATACATTGGCGACGACAACGTGTCGTCGCTGGGGCTCAGTGGGTTAAGGTATAAATAATACACTAATTTCCCAACTAGCCTAACAGATGATTATCAATTATCAATCCGTCAGAAATCCTTTAACTTGGGCCACTAACAGGCTTCCCTGTAGCCTAGCTAGGCTAATTTCTTATCATCAATTCACAAGACACTCTATTCCGCTTCCTGTTGGCTGTGGTGGATCGAATTAGCCAAGCTAAACAATAAAAGGCTCATAAATTAAATTATATTAGGTTCTTCTTGGCGCTTCGGTCATGTGGGTGAGTATTGTTTATTTACAAAATTACTTAAGCTCAGTGAGTGGCCATGCGCCTGATTGGTCAAGAGGCACCTTAGCGTAAGGGAGCCGAAAGGGAGCCCAACGATGCATTCGTGAATACACCTTCCGTGGTGATCGTACGTTTCTGTACGACATCGCACGCTACGATCGTTAGTGAATCCCGCCCCTGCTCCCTTACTCAACACTGATGGCAGACGTATGTAGGGGAATAAGGAGGGAACCAAGGAGTATGAATGACACACTGCGCACCCAGACAAGGAGACTCGCTCTCAACTCCCTCCGCCTCTGACGATATAATTTTCCCATATTTACTTCATACTTAATTTACAATACTTTGTTATACTTTTCAAACTTCAGTTATCTTACACTAGTAAATAACCAGTGCTTAACTATTATGATCATGCATACCATTTTAAAGGGCTTTGTAATGAAATGTGTTAGATTTAATGAAGATACATTCCAGTAGGGAGGTATATGGCAGTATTTGCCTCTCACTATCTGAGTTTGACGTCTATGGGAGATATCGGCCATCTCTTCTTATTACACACCATTTAAGTGCCCTCCACTCATTATTTTGCCCGTTAGGGCGAGTTATAAAGAGCGAAAATATGCGTATTAGGCCCAGAGAGAGAGAGTGAGAGCATGGAGAGGGGAGGGAAGGCAATGGAGAGAGAGAGGAGGGAAGGATATAGTGACATGTAGGCAACGAAAAGGAATTCTCTCTCTCTCTCTCTCTCTTTAGCACAGAGCAAATATTATACTACCATTTGTGCAAACATTATATGTCCGCTTTCCAAAGGCAAATAAGAACTTCCGATAAATATTCAGCCTTGTATTTAAATAATGAATCCTGTTAAATGTCATTGCTTAATAGAGGCACGCTTTCCAAAGGCAAATAAGAACTTCCGATAAATATTCAGCCTTGTATTTAAATAATGAATCCTGTTAAATGTCATTGCTTAATAGAGGCACGTAGAAGGCTTACAATAATACACAGGATAAGATAAGGAAATACAAACTTCAGACCATAATTATTGGGCGATGAAAGGAAGGGAAGTGGGTGCTGTCTTGGGAGGGGTAGGAGGTGGGTGACTTTGCAGTGCTGCCAGTGTTACCGCTACATTACCGCTAGATGTAGAGCTGGTATATATTTCAATCTAACAGCCATTTTTTTTATATCTAAAGACATTTACTAGGGATAATTTGAAAATTTCAGACATTCTAGTCATATTACACTGTAAAATTTGCAAAACAAACAAACCAAAACTCTTTAGAAATTGCAGCAGTATTCTAGCATTGTTTGACTATGTAGCAACATGCTAGCGACCTCAAGAAAGGATCTAGCGGTATTTTGTGGTAACACTTAACTTAGGGTTGAAGGAGGAGGGTTAAAATATGAGTCACACAGGCAATTGTCAAATTTTGAAGGTCCATATCATTGTTATTAAAATAAGCATTTGGCAAAGGGAGGAATTGTTAAAAACCTTAGCCAATACTCTGCTTTTCACCATAAATACATTTTAATTATCATTATTATTTGGTAGGGTAGGTATGTATAGGTAGGTTGGCTAAATAATTGGTGGAATTCGTAGGGACTCAAACTATTTTGAGAGAGTTAAATAAATAAAATATTATGGATCTGAATGATTAATCCACTATTTTATTAAGCAAAGCTAGGGGATGCGTGGAAGCCTATAGACTGAAGACTGAAAACATTGTCTGGGTACCGAATACAGTGTTAGAGTAATTTAAGAATAGACAGTTTTCAATGCTGCGGCCAAACTATTCCACCAATTTTTATTTGTTTGGTATCAAAACATTCGGAATTGCGAGCCTTGCCAACTACGCAAAAATGGCTTTGATCATCAGCGTAGTTTTAAAGAGGTGGATTTTTAAGTAGAATTCAAGGTTTGTTCAAGATTTCCGGAAAAAAAATCATGTGAAAAAGCAAAAAAAAATCTATAACATTTGCGGAGCATTAGTAGTGGAGTCCATAAAAATTATGCCAAAGCCCAATAATTTTCTTTAAGTGGGAGAGACGGTATTTAAGTTTTAAATTTTTCGGGAAAACGGCTGCCACGGACCTGTTTGGCCGCCATTTTAAACGTACCTTGTGTGAAAGTTTGATCCCGATCCGAAAAGCGGTTCTGGAGTTATTGCGTATAAACTGGCGTGGAAAAATAATTTGGAAGAATAAGAAGATTTAATGATTACAATAGGGGTTCCCCGCAGGGCTCGAACCCCTAATATCAGTGATGATAGTGCTAATATAATTTATAGGGTACTAGGTACTATAGTACATTTATTTTCCAGCTGAGGGTAAATTATCATGTTTCTATCTTTGTTATTCAGCCAAAAGGTAGATTTTGTAGCGAAATATGATTTACATTATGAAAACTTGGCATTAATGCGGCACAGTCATATCATATATTTCCATTAAGTATCGATAAATCAGCTACTAAGGGTTTCAAATTTACGATCAGCTAGAAAAAATAGAGTATAGCAATAGAGAACATGGAAGCAAAGATAGATAAATAGACAGAGAGAGAGAAAGAGAAAGAGAGAGAGAGAGAGGGAGGAAAAAATCTACCTTTTGGCTGAGTAACAAAGATAGAAACATGATAATTTACCTAAGTCTGGGGAATAGCTAGTTGAATTCAAATGTGTTAGGCTAAGTAACGGGTATTAAACACTTGCATACTTAGGACATACACTGTGAGACGGGAATGATACTACTGACACTCTTATGATGATGAATTAAGTATACAACTAGTGGGAGCCAAATATACTGTATTAATATCAGTAATCGGTCAGTGGACGTATACATAATTAGAACATACTCGGTGAGACGTAAATTATATTAAATGCCTCCTATGATAATTAATCAAGTATGGAGGAATAGCTTGTATATTAGTAACAGATCCTTGGACACATCACTACTTAATTAATTAAACATGGGGAATACCTATTTGAATTAAAATGCATTTGTCTAAGTAACAGGTATTTGAACACAGAACTAAATACAGTACACTGTGAGACATAAGTGATATTAAATGAGACTCCTATTATGAGTATTTAAGCTTGGAAAGAATAGCTGGTTAGAGTCAAGTGTATTAACCCGGCAGCTGCCGGGAGACTCTTAAGAGGTTTTACTGGGCGACTGCGGGTAGACTCTTAAGATCCTAGGCCTAAAAAAGAAACACTTAAAGCACCCCAGTGGCACTTTAAAAAAAAAAATGGTGTTCAAGTGAGATAATTCCCCTCCATACCTCCAATCACTCCTTCACATGAGTCAAAGTCCCCTACTTCCCCCTTTCTCCCCCCCCCCCCCACCTTCAATTATCACCTATTTTCCCTGTTATTCCGTTATTCATTGGTATATTTTCGTGTCACCATCTCAAGGCCGGTTCCATGGTGTTGTCATGTGACTAGCGAGTGTGTTGCGATAGGGAGAGTGTGAGGGAGTAAGTCAGTAAGGCTTCAGCCCTGGAGAGGAGAGGGTGTACAGCCGGCTGGCTCACATTTGATGAATGAATCGCTCGGTAATAATTCGCGATTTTGACCATACAAACACTATTCCCACTTGTTTTATTGTTGTTACATGTTACTATCTTCATATTAAATGTAAAATAGGCGCATATGGATAAGTATTAATTATATTTCTGGTAAATTAACGATTTTAGTCTGGAATTAATCAGAATACCTACGCACAAGGGTATGGTGTATATTACAGGGGGTGCGCACTTTACGAGTAAATATATGTAATGGGTCAGTGAACATATAAATAATTAGGACATACACTGCCAGACATAATTGATATTAAATGAGACTCTTATGATGAGTACTTAAGCTTGGGGAGAATAGCTTGACTTTAATGTAGTGTGTGTGCGTGTAGGACAGAGCTTGGTCATCTACAGGTAAGGAAGAGGTTCGGCGACTGAGTGGCTGGAAGAACATATAACAGTCTACTTATAGATGACTATTTACTTTATAGGTAGTGTGTTGAGGGTTTAATGTAAAGGCAACTTGTTGAATATAAAATTACGTAAGAGAGGGACTGACAGACAAACCAGGGATATATTGTATATATCTAATGGTAGCATCTGCAGTGAGGCTGACAGATGTACTAGGAGTTAATAAAATACTCCTTACATTACACCTTACAAGAAGATCTTAAATACTCCTGACCTAAACCCTATCTAGTTTCAGCCAAAATGAGTCTTTGGGCATTGGAGCACTTATAGAGGTATTAGAACACACAGACTCAGGAGGGAAGCTGAGATACTTTCCCTAACCTGGTCTGAGCACCTATTCACATTGTAGGTATTCCCTGGCAGTTTTTGGCTTCATGAAAATAGGGCAACCTTGGCCTTTTTTTACTGTTGACATAGGCCCCTGTCGCTCCGGTGACGGGATAGGGGGGAGAGAAGTGGAAGGACCCTCAGGATTTGTTTCCGTGTCCTCTGAACACAAAAATGACGAGGCCGTCTTGAAAGAAATAATCTCCAAGCATGTCCACCCAACCAACCCGGAAAACAAAATCAAATTAATAATTTATTACAAATCCCCCAAGACCTCCAACCTCGTTCTCCGCAACAAACCAGCCTCCACCAAGATAAAGAGCCCGATGACCGACGATCACGTCATTTACCAACATACCTGTAATTATGAGGACTGTGGACCTCATTCCTATATTGGTATGACGCAGACTCGTCTTTCACGTCGGTTAACTCTTCACCTTCAGGCTGGAGCCATCAAAGACCACTATCTCACCCCTAACCACCCTCACCTCACACGCAACGAGTTAGAGAAACACACCACCATACTCGATAAAGAAAGTGACCCAAGGAGATTACCTATACTCGAAGCTTTATATATCCAAGCCTTACATCCCAACATCAACAACCAAACTCTGGACCTTCAGATCCTTCCTTCTGCCAAAAGGCACTACCCTACAGGACCTAACACCCCTCCTCGCCCCCCGGTGCCCTTGACGCAGCCCCCCGCGCTACCTCCTTCAGCTTCATCTTCTGCAGGCGCCACACAACTTAGGCCACGCCCCTCGACACGCAGCCAATCAGCTTCTACCCCACCTACTGACCACCATCCCGCATCCAGTGCGCATGCGTGAAGCGGTTACCCCCTTTCTCTCTCCTAGTTTACCCTTCCACCAATAGCAGACTTTTGCCCCCTGTTTTCCGCCTCCTCTGATCCTCCACCCTCTATATATACCCTCCCTGTTTACCTTTTATATCATTCCTTCCTTACTTGATAATGCTGGTTGTCCAGTGAAATGCGTCGTATATCCTGTATCTTCATGTACTTTAATGTAACCCTGTACCACCATGAATTTTGCTCATCTCCTTCATTTACTTCCTGCCACCCAGCGAAAACTCATCAGAGACCTGGAAACTTTGAATAATAAAATTTCCAACGCAGAAATTGCCATTTCTTTCAACCTCGTATGTATTAAAGAAAATTTATTACCTGGCTTTACCAACATATATATATATATATATATATATATATATATATATATATATTGTGACGCACCCAGTGCGTGGCAACGTAACCTGATTGTACTCCTTGGTACTCCACTGTACCACCATGGTACCACGCTGTACCATGCTGGCTGCTTATATTGAGTGTGACAACGTATAACTATGTTCTTTGTATCTCTGCAAAGGTCTCGTCATTTGCTAACCAGTGGTGGGTTTTGTTTTAAGCCATGTCGAGACCTTCCATTTAATATGTAGTATCAATAGAGAAGTTGATAGATGAGATGATAGGAATTCAGAGAGAGAGAGTGAGTTAGACTTCAGAGCGAGAGGGTAGCGGTGCGCCACGCTGCCGGGGGGGGGTGGTTGCCAAACGTATGGACCGGTTGGCAGCCCTGCGCTTATAGCTAGGTGCGACAGGGTTGGTAGTACATTGCCGCCTGCCTATGCTGTCTGGGCTGCCCATGTTGTCGTACAGCACATTGCCTGGAGGCTCGCTGTGTGCTCTATGACCAGGTTGCCTAGAACCTTTGAGATTCTAACATCCCTTGCCCTCTCTCCCAATTTCTCACGGTTGCACTCTTTCTCTCTGACGACATTACTCTCATTTCATTCTTCTCTCTATTTAAATGCATACCCTTCCCTTGAGGTCCTAAAGGAGTTTCAGCACTCACCTCTCGTATTACTCTTAGGACAAGCATATATTTACATGTATTAGATTTAAGGGGTTAATGTGAACAGCGATCTTCTTGATGAGGATAGTTGGTGAACGTTCTACATGTTCACGAGTTATATGCCCAGCTCATCATCCAATTTGTGACTAGACTAGTGCCATGTGTAAGAGCCCGACCATGCCCAGGAGTTGTCTGTAGAGGGGTGAGGACTTAGCCTTGATTTGCCTACCGAGCCAGGAGCGAGTGCAGTACCAGAGACTACAGCTCGCTCGTAGTGCCGGTATAGTAGAGTAACGTAATTTATCTGTCCTTGTGTTCTCTACAGTCTTTTCCTGGGTTCTCGCTTTCGGTACTGGGACTCGTTCCTGTGACTTGGCCTGCTAGCTAGAACACATTGGGATGATGAGTGGGTTATATCTTTATTTTACTATGCATTGCAGCTCTCTTTAAGTTTATGTATGTAACACTTTACAATACACATTACTCACACACAAGACAACACTATTAATACTTTCATGTATCAATTAACTGCACTGTCGTTTTGCTGCTGTGTCCGGAGTTCCGTTGCGTAGGGCGCATACGGACTCAGAGGGGAGACAGAGTGAGAGAAGCGAAGTAGCCTATGCGGTAGTAGGCTACCGGCGCAGTACTGTTGCCTGCAACCTTTTAGTTATTCCAAGTATAGATTCATTCTTATAATAAGTGACTACTATTTATGTTCCTTCCATGTGTATTATTAGGTATCTACTGGATCATGAACATCTTGTATGCTACATGCTAGTGCATGTTAGTAGGGGACAGTTATTCTAGTGCACGCGCTTTCAAGTAGGCGTGTACATTTGTCATTTAGCATTTCACTGTCATACCTTTAGCCTGCTTCTATTCTACATTATTAGAGGCTTAATATTAACGTAGTTTCTTGAGTATTGCATTTCTTTAGTAATAACGTAACCTATAAATGTCTGAGGGAGTTTAGCCTCATAGCCTACCCCTGTTGTACACTTTCGCCGAGTTAAGGTACCTCGTTACCATAGACGATAACTCTGTAGGGCGTTGGTGCTTTTGTTGTCTGGAGCATATAGTATTTGGGACTGGAATCGAGCGTGTCGTTGTCACATAAGCCATTTCTGTCCTACGATCAAGAATCCCGAATATGTATTGCCGATCCAGCCGTAACAAAATGGCGACCTTGCACAAGATTCAGTAGTATCCTATCACATGTTTTTTGGAGAACTATTCTATGCTACCTAGTAGAGCTGGCTAGAATTTTCTTGCATATTGGAGGAATTTTGATTGTGTCGTTATTGTATTGGTGGACTTGCAGATTGTTTCGTTGGGGGTGTCTAGAGTAGAGTCATTCAAGCATCTTTAACATTTTGTGAGTCGAGACTGCAATTAGTAATAAGCACTTTTTTTTTTTTATGAACAGCAATTGTATAACCAGCACTATGTCTAATGACTCATCATTTACGGGGGAGGATAACACGGTACAGCCTAGTAACCAGCAAGTACAACAGATGTTTAGGGAGGGGAGTGTTATAAGTGGAGAGAGGGATGCCCGGGCATTTTTGCAGACACCTTTGACCGAACAGCGCCTGCAGGCTATTGATTGTTACGGTCTTCGCTGTTTAGCCACGGTTTTGGGGCGGGACTGTCCTGACAGTTGGCCCAAGAAGAATTTGGTGGCATGTTTGTTGGGTGATGGCGATGGGGCGGTGGGTGGAGTGGGGTCTTGGGGGGTTCCCTCCAAGCCTCCATTCCACTCTACCCCTGAGCTGGGCCCTCAGCCAGCGAGTCTTAGCACGATGCAGCAGGAGGGTTCTCAAGGGCAAGCTGGCTTACCCGTAAACACGTCTCGGTGTGGATCCCCCATTTTGTGCTCTCCCCCCCCAGGCCTGTCTCCTGAGATGTTATTTCAGCTAGAACTAGCTAAGTTTAAGCTGCAGGAGACTCAGATACAACAGGCTAGTATAGAACGCATAGAGGTTGCTAGAATCCAAGCCAATCAGGATGCAACCAGGTACCAGGCTGAAATGGATGTCGAGAAGTCTAGAGTAGAGACCACGGGGCGTCATCTCGGTGGTGGGCACCGGGTTACAGACTCACTTTCGCATTTAATTAAGTTAGTACCCGCATTTGATGAGACAGCAGTGACTGAGTTTTTTGCTCGTTTCGAAAAGAAGTGTCGTGAGTATGACTGGCCGGAGGTTAAATGGGCAGCATTAGTTTCATCACGTCTAGTGGGTAAGGGGTTGAAAGCCTACGATGCACTGTCACTGGACGAGAGTGTAGTGTATGGACTGGTGAAGGAGGCTGTGCTCCGGGCCTACGAACTGCAACCCGAAACTTATAGATTGAAGTTCCGTGGCGTGAATAAGAAGAGCGACGTCAGTTTTATGGAGCACGCACGGGACTTAACAGATGCAGGTAATAACTGGTTTCGGTCCGAGCACGCAGAGTCGGCTGAGGAAATTAAGCAACTTTTCTATCTGGAACAGTTTTACAAATGCACTGGAACCGATCTAACGCTGAACATTAAGGAAAAATGTCCCAAGACAGTAGAGGAGGCTGCCAAGATGGCAGACCTCAGATTATCATTGATTCGTGGTTGCGGTGCCGCTCAGAGGGCTGAGTCAGGGCAGAAGGGGCGCTATACCCCACCCACCAGAGTTTTCGATAATAACAAATCCTATGACACACATAACCACACTAAATGCATTGCACCTAATAACACCTACAAACACAAGCCTCTCCCGTTTACTAAAGGTCAGGCCCCTTCTTCGCCCGCACAAGGGAAGAAGCCCATTGGGGATGTGAAATGTTACAAATGTCAGAAGCTAGGCCATTATTCACGTGAGTGCCCTAGTAACACTCCCGCTAAGCCGGTGTCATTGGTTCACAGTATCGGTGTGTCTCTGAAGGCTGCAGCAACTGCCCGGGGTAGGTTGTCAGCAGCTGAGGCACACGCGGTAAAGAAGCGTACGGAAGGCTCGACACCTGTCCGGGACACTTTCTGTAGCCATCGGGGGCACGGGTTTGTGAGCTGGGGGAGTGAACTACGGAGGGTTGACTTGCTGAGGGATACGGGGGCTTCGCAAACTTTGTTGAGGAACTTCACAGGGAAACCGATAAATGCGGCCAGAGTTGTTGTGGTGCAGGGTATAAATGCTACGAGGTCATACCCACTTGTGAGGTTGGAGTTGAGAGTGGGAGAGGTGTGCAGGGAGCTGGATGTAGGGATCGTTGAGTGTTTGCCAGTTGAGGGCGTCGACCTTCTTCTCGGCAACGACTTTGCGGTGCCCACTTCCGGGACTCCACCCTTAGTCGTTGCCGAGAGGGCGGCCGACGTGGATGGTGAGAATCGGGAATGGGTTGGGAGGTGCCAACAGGATGAGATGGCCTGTGTGGTAACCCGATCTCGCTCTGCGGCTCCTGCACAGCCTAGCACTCAACCTCGGGGACAGTGGAGGAAGGATCAGGAGAAGGTTGCTAAGGGCAGGAAAAGGGACATTGATTCTGCTGCACTTCTCGGTGATTCGGTACTTGGACCTATAATAAACACGGGAGTTGACTCTGGCCCAGATATGGTGTGTAACAAGGCAGAGTTGGGTAAGACTTCGCGTGAGGCAAGAGCTGTAGCGAGAGCCACTAAGGCAGTAGAGCCTACTAGCCGGGGTAATGTCTTATTACAAAACCATCTTGATGCATTGACGCCCAGGGACATTAGTGAGCAGCAGCTGCAAGACGCTAGCCTAGCTCGTTATAGCAATGGTGCCATAGAGTTGGAGGAAGATGGGGATGCGAAGCCGGGAGATTTCTTTAGGCTCAACAGGATATTGTACCGCAGATTTCTAGACCCCAAATCGAAGTGGGAGGGCGGTGCGAGGGTAGTAGACCAGGTGGTTGTTCCAAATAAGTATAGAGAGTCCTTATTGTGTCTGGCGCATGATGTGCCGGTGGCGGGTCATTTGGGGGTAACAAAAACATTGGCGGCATTGGGCAGGTTTTTCTGGTGGCCTGGGGTCAAGGCTGATGTCTGTGCATGGGTGGCTGGGTGTGCGACCTGCCAGACAACGGGGAAGCCTAACCAGACAATCCCGAAGGCACCTTTGTTTCCCATACCTGTCACCGGGCCTCCGTTCAGCAAAGTTGTAGTAGATTTGGTTGGCCCTTTCCCGCCTACTAGTAGTGGCAATAAATTCCTGTTGACAATCATTGATGTGGCTACGAGATACCCGGACGCATACCCCATGAGAAACGGCTCGGCAAAGGCAGTTGTTAAAAACTTATTATTGTTCTGTTCCCGTTATGGATTTCCACGTGAGGTGCAGTCAGACCAGGGGAGCAATTTTACATCCAAATTGTTCAAGCAAACCCTTCAGTTGCACGGTATATGTTCTGTAGTGTCGTCGGCCTACCATCCCGAGAGTCAGGGAGTCTTGGAGCGGTGGCACTCGACCCTGAAGAGTATGCTACGCTGTTACTGTGCAGAACATGACACTGATTGGGATTTGGGTCTGCCGTATGTTCTGTTCGCTGCACGTGAAGTCCCAGGAGAGAGCCTGGGGTTCAGTCCAAATCAACTAGTCTTTGGCCATAATGTGAGAGGACCTTTAAGTATGGTGAAAGAGATCTGGGAGGGCGAAGAGAAGCCGGGGTCTGTACTTAAATATATCCTTGAGAGCCGGGAGAGACTTATAGGTTGCATGGCAGCGGCAGGTAATAACTTGGTTAATGCACAGGCGGTCATGAAGCACCAGTATGACGCCAAGGTGAAGCTTCGGGAGTTTTCGGTGGGTCAGGAGGTAATGTTGCTTTTACCTTTGCCTGGACACCCCCTTTCTGCCAAGTTTATTGGGCCGTATGTGGTGGCTAAGAAACTGTCCGACCTTGATTATCTCGTTGCAACACCTGACCGTAGAAAAAAACATCAGTTATGTCATGTTAACCTCATGAAAGAGTATGTGAGACGCCCCTCAGAGCCTCTCACTGTCCCTGTGCTGGCCTGCAGCGGCCAGGGTGGAGAAGGAGGTGGGGACAGTCATGCTGCTGAGGAGGATAGCTGGGACTGTGTCATTTCCGCGGAACAGTGGGCGGGGAATACTGAACAAGAGGCTAGGCAAGCTGTAAGTCACCTGCCTGAGCACCAGGGTGCTGCTGTCCTAGGCCTGTTCAGGTCATACCCCTCTGTTTTCGCCGAACACCCAGGTCTCACTACTCAGGTAACGCACGACGTGGACGTCGGTGATAATGTGCCCTTCAAGTCAGTGCCCTACCGTGTGCCCCCGGTAAAGTTGCCAGCTTTACGGGAGGAGTTAAAGTACATGGTTGAGAGAGGGATGATCACTGAAGGTTATGTGAAGTGGACATCACCCGTCACGTTGCAGCCAAAACCTGACGGCAAGGTGCGGTTCTGCATAGATTTTCGTAGGCTAAATGGCTTGACCACTACCAACCCTTACCCTTTACCTCGAGTTGACGACAGCGTGGACAAGATAGGGAATGCAAAGTACCTTACTAAAATTGATCTTGTAAAAGGCTACTGGCAAGTACCCCTGTCGGACCGAGCTAAGCAAGTTTGTGGTTTTGTGGTAGATGGCAAGACCTACCAATGTAACGTAATGCCTTATGGGCTTAAGAACGCACCTGCCACGTTTCAGAACCTGATGAACGATATTTGTGACGAAATCCCTAACTACACGGTCTACCTTGATGACGTGATAGTGTATGATGACAATTTTGATAATCACCTAAGGCACTTAGAGACCCTGTTTGGGAAGTTGCACGATGCTGGGCTGGTGGTGAACCTGAGGAAGTGCGAGTTTGTAAAGGCTACTGTGCAGTATCTTGGCTTCGTGGTCGGGTTAGGCCGGGTGTGCCCCCCCCTGAGCAAGATACAGGCTATCAATATGTTTCCCAGGCCCACCACTAAGCGCCAGGTCATGCGGTTCCTAGGTATGATAGGCTATTATAGGCGCTTCATCCGGGGATACTCTACTGTCTTAGCACCATTAACTGATCTACTGTCGAAGTCAGTGAAGTTCTGTTGGGCTGCGGAGTGTCAGAGGGCTTTCGACCTAGTCAAGCACCTGCTGTGTACACATCCGATTTTGAGAGCCCCAGACTTCTCCAGGAGTTTTCAGCTGGCGACTGATGCCAGCGGTGTGGGTGCCGGGGCAGTGTTACTGCAGACTAATTCCGAGGGCTTGGAACACCCAGTGAGCTTCTTTTCTCGCAAGTTTAATTCGGCACAAAGGAATTACTCGACTATAGAGAAGGAGCTTCTTGCTATCGTTTTGTCGCTCAAACATTTCGAAGTTTATGTTCCAGCCTACGGCCCGGTAGTGACGATTTATACGGACCATCATCCCTTGAAATTCCTAAATCAGTTTCACAATCGGAATATGCGGTTGACCAGGTGGTCCCTAATGCTCCAAGAGTATAATCTCAACATTCAGCATATTGCCGGGAGTGAGAACGTGATAGCAGATTGTCTATCAAGGGTTGATGATCCAGGATAGTCGTGCACGGTGTGTGGGTTGAGCAGGAGTAAAATTAGGCTATCATAACGCCGTCCAAAAAGATTATAAAACAATAAAATAAACGAGAATTTTTTTTTTAGTTTTGTAAGTCTTTATTGTTGTAGCATGATGCATGCGATATTGTGTTTTATGTATAATTCACACTTCAGTTGTTGTGCACCTTTTGCAATTAGTGGCAGCTAAGGGTAGCAGGTCGGTTGGTTGCCTGTCAGATTTTGATAATGCTTCTAAGGTCGATTATCTAAAGTCTTGGGGGGGCTGTGACGCACCCAGTGCGTGGCAACGTAACCTGATTGTACTCCTTGGTACTCCACTGTACCACCATGGTACCACGCTGTACCATGCTGGCTGCTTATATTGAGTGTGACAACGTATAACTATGTTCTTTGTATCTCTGCAAAGGTCTCGTCATTTGCTAACCAGTGGTGGGTTTTGTTTTAAGCCATGTCGAGACCTTCCATTTAATATGTAGTATCAATAGAGAAGTTGATAGATGAGATGATAGGAATTCAGAGAGAGAGAGTGAGTTAGACTTCAGAGCGAGAGGGTAGCGGTGCGCCACGCTGCCGGGGGGGTGGTTGCCAGACGTATGGACTGGTTGGCAGCCCTGCGCTTATAGCTAGGTGCGACAGGGTTGGTAGTACATTGCCGCCTGCCTATGCTGTCTGGGCTGCCCATGTTGTCGTACAGCACATTGCCTGGAGGCTCGCTGTGTGCTCTATGACCAGGTTGCCTAGAACCTTTGAGATTCTAACATCCCTTGCCCTCTCTCCCAATTTCTCACGGTTGCACTCTTTCTCTCTGACGACATTACTCTCATTTCATTCTTCTCTCTATTTAAATGCATACCCTTCCCTTGAGGTCCTAAAGGAGTTTCAGCACTCACCTCTCGTATTACTCTTAGGACAAGCATATATTTACATGTATTAGATTTAAGGGGTTAATGTGAACAGCGATCTTCTTGATGAGGATAGTTGGTGAACGTTCTACATGTTCACGAGTTATATGCCCAGCTCATCATCCAATTTGTGACTAGACTAGTGCCATGTGTAAGAGCCCGACCATGCCCAGGAGTTGTCTGTAGAGGGGTGAGGACTTAGCCTTGATTTGCCTACCGAGCCAGGAGCGAGTGCAGTACCAGAGACTACAGCTCGCTCGTAGTGCCGGTATAGTAGAGTAACGTAATTTATCTGTCCTTGTGTTCTCTACAGTCTTTTCCTGGGTTCTCGCTTTCGGTACTGGGACTCGTTCCTGTGACTTGGCCTGCTAGCTAGAACACATGGGGATGATGAGTGGGTTATATCTTTATTTTACTATGCATTGCAGCTCTCTTTAAGTTTATGTATGTAACACTTTACAATACACATTACTCACACACAAGACAACACTATTAATACTTTCATGTATCAATTAACTGCACTGTCGTTTTGCTGCTGTGTCCGGAGTTCCGTTGCGTAGGGCGCATACGGACTCAGAGGGGAGACAGAGTGAGAGAAGCGAAGTAGCCTATGCGGTAGTAGGCTACCGGCGCAGTACTGTTGCCTGCAACCTTTTAGTTATTCCAAGTATAGATTCATTCTTATAATAAGTGACTACTATTTATGTTCCTTCCATGTGTATTATTAGGTATCTACTGGATCATGAACATCTTGTATGCTACATGCTAGTGCATGTTAGTAGGGGACAGTTATTCTAGTGCACACGCTTTCAAGTAGGCGTGTACATTTGTCATTTAGCATTTCACTGTCATACCTTTAGCCTGCTTCTATTCTACATTATTAGAGGCTTAATATTAACGTAGTTTCTTGAGTATTGCATTTCTTTAGTAATAACGTAACCTATAAATGTCTGAGGGAGTTTAGCCTCATAGCCTACCCCTGTTGTACACTTTCGCCGAGTTAAGGTACCTCGTTACCATAGACGATAACTCTGTAGGGCGTTGGTGCTTTTGTTGTCTGGAGCATATAGTATTTGGGACTGGAATCGAGCGTGTCGTTGTCACATAAGCCATTTCTGTCCTACGATCAAGAATCCCGAATATGTATTGCCGATCCAGCCGTAACAATATATATATATATATATATAATTATATATACTGTATATATATATATATATATATATATATATATATATATATACCGGTATATATATATATATATATATATATATATATATATATATATATGTATTTATATATATATTTATATATATATATATATATATATATATATATATATATATATATATATATATATATATATATACGGTCTATATATATATATATATATATATTTGGAAGTTAGTTTGGAAGCCAGGTAATATATTTTGTTGAAGGCATGTGAGATTAAATAAAACAGTATAGTTAGCATTAATATGTTTTTTTATTTAGAGATTCAATGTCTCGTGCAATTTTTCGTTGTCGGTCATTCAATTGGTACAGTAAAGAACCGAAGTTATCAGCAGGTTGTTGGGTGGTAGAGGTTGTAGGTTGTTGGGTGGTAGAGGTTGTAGGAAGTTGTAACGTTTCAGCAATAGCTCTTGCCATGCTCACACAAGTGATTATGATAAGAATAGGAAAAATAGATGGGTATTCATAGGGGGGGGCCTTGGTTCACCCGTCGCGAGGTTTGCACATGTGGGCGGGGCTAGTCGGCAATCTGCGTCCGTGGTTGGCTGGCCGCTGCTAGCCGCGCACTACGTCTGTTGATTGGCTGTTGGGGTTCGAGGGCACCAAAAGGTGGGCGTTGGCTAGGTATAGCGTTGGCGGGGTCATTTCCATCGTTTTGTCTGTGGGGGTAAGATCTCCTCGCTGTGGGGAGAATTTGGAGGTTTAATATATGGTTGTTAAATGGGAGGATGAGTGCTTGTATATATATAGCTTCAAGGATGGGGAGGCATTTGGAGTTGGATTCTTTATCTAATATGGAAGGTGTTGATATCAAGGTCTTTACGGGTTAGTTGAGGGTGGTCAGGGCTCTTATAAGGATTTTTGATGGCGCCAGATTGGAGGTGGAGGGTAAGACGACGGCTTAAGCGAGTCTGGGTCATACCGATTAACGTTTTACGGGGTCCACAGTCCCCGTTAGTACAAGAATGTTGGTATATCATATGATCCATATTCAGTTGTTTATTGTCGTTGGCAGGCGGTTACGAAGTACAAGTTGGGAGGTTTTGGGGGATTTATAATATATGATTAATTTGATGTTGCTATCAGTGTTGGTGGGCTGGACATTCTTCAGTATGATGTCTCTTATAACTGCTTCGTCTGTTTTGTGGTCAGAGGACATGAAGTTTTCATAGAATATTTTGATGTCCTCGGGGCTGGTGGAGTTGGTGGCTTCGTTGTTGTACAATTTTTCTGTGTGTTTCTTGATGGTTTTATCGACGTCGGAGCGGGAGTAGCCGTTGTTTATGAGGACTTTTGTAAGGCGGTGGAGTTCGTGGTTGGTGTCCCGCCAGGAGGAACAGAGAGAGAGAGCCCTCCTGACATAGGCGGAGATGGTGGAGGTGTGGTACCTTTTGGGGCACTCACTTTTGCCATTGAGGCAGAGTCCATTATTTGTGGGCTTCGTGTAGACAGGTGTTTTGAAGCCTGTGTCTTGGTTGGTGACTAGGATGTCAAGGATGGGTAATTTCCCTTCAGTTGTCTCCTCAAAGGTGAAATTGAGTCCTGATGTTGTTATGAATCGTTGCTGAAGTTCTCGAAGTTCTGTGGTGTCCTTCACCCGCACGAAGATGTCATCGACATAACGGCAGTAGATGGAGAGGCGGTGTGTTGCCAGGAGGTCCTCCTCGATAGCGTCCATGAAAATATTTGCGAAGAGGACACCTAGGGGGCTGCCTATCGCCACCCCATCTACCTGACGGTACATGCGTCCTTGGGGGCAGATGACTGGAGCTTCTTTGGTGCATAGCTCCAGCAGCAATCGGAGGGCGTGTTCGGGGATGTGTAGGGGTGGGGAGGCAGTAGAGTGGTATACCCGACGTATGATGATATCGATCGTCCTATCCACTGGTACATTGGTAAAGAATCTTTTGTCATCGAGTGAGGCTATTATATTATTGTCGGTCGGTCGGTGGGGCATCGCGGAGGATTTCTAGAAAGTCTGTAGCGGAGGATAGGCTGTATTGAGAGGGGGCGTACGGCGTCAGGAGGTTGTTGAGGGTCTTCGCTATCTGGTAAGTTGCCGTCGGGATTTGCGAGATTATTGGTCTGAGGGGGTTTTCTGGCTTGTGGGTTTTTACGATGCCGTAAGCGTATCCTGGGGAAAATTCACCGACGAGTTTTTTTAGGTGGATTTCGTCAGTCTTGGCATTAATGGATGTGATGAATGTGTTTGCCTTCCTTTTAATTTCATCTGTGGGGTTTCGGGTTATTCTCTGAAACTTTGTCTCATTGTGTAGGATAGAGTTCATTTTCCGAAGGTATCTTTCTTTGTCATGGATGACCAGGCATTGGGCTTTGTCTGCTCGTCTTATGATGATGTTGGTGTTTCCCGTAGCTGTTTAGCTGCCTGGGTATGTTGTTTCTGGAGGATCTTGCTATGGTGAGAGCCACAGGTTTTGGCAGCTTCGGTTTGTAGGGCAGGAGTGGTGGTGACTTTCTTGTTTTTCTCCAGGCGTTGGATGTCGTCCAGCATCACCTCTATTTCCATCCTCTTCCGGTGGGGATTGGGTTTGACTATGTAGTGGCAGTTCAGGCCCAAGTTCAGTAGGTTTTCCTGGTCTTTGGTGAGAATGGTACCGGTGAGGCTTATGTAGCCTCGAGTCGGTTTCGGGAGTTTTATGTTGCCCCCGTATAGGTGGGAGAGCTTCTTGATGGTGGTATTCTCAGTCTTTCGTTGATGTTGGTCCTCAATTTGTTGGAGCTTTCGATTGATGTTGTCCCAGAGTTGGTTCGGTTTGTTTTTGTTTCTCCATTTTTCTAGTAGGGCATCACGCTCTTCTGCTAGGTTATGGGCAAGTATTTGTTTTTCTGCTGCCTCCTCCTTCACGAGTTCAGCTCGGAACTGGAGGGTGCTTTCACGTCATCTGGCGTTTTCAATATGTAGTTGGAAGTTAGTGTAGCCAGGTAATATATTTTGTTGAAGGCATGTGAGATTAAATAAAACAGCATAGTTAGCATTAATATGTTTTTTATTTAGAGATTCAATGTCTCGTGCAATTTTTCGTTGTCGGTCATTCAATTGTTACAGTAAAGAACCGAAATTATCTGCAGGTTGTTGGGTGGTAGAGGTTGTAGGTTGTTGGGTGGTAGAGATTGTGGGAGGTTGTAACGTTTCAGCAATAGCTCTTGCCATGTTCACACAAGTGGTTATGATAAGAATAGGAAAATAGATGGGTATTTATAGGGGGGCCTGGGTTCACGCGTCGCGGGGTTTGCACATGTGGGCGGGGCTAGTCGACAATCTGCGTCCGTGGTTGGCTGGCCGCTGCTAGCCGCCACTACGTCTGTTGATTGGCTGTTGGGGTTCGAGGACACCAAAAGGTGGGCATTGGGTAGGTATAGCGTTGGTGGGGTCATTTCCATCGTGTTGTCTGTGGGGGTATTATCTCCTCGCTGTGGGGAGAATTTGGAGGTCTAATGTCTGGTTGGTAAGTGGGGGGTTGAGTGCTTGTATATATATAGCTTCAAGGATGGGGAGGCGTCTGCAATCTGCGTCCGTGGTTGGGTGGCCGCTGCTAGCCGCGCACTACGTCTGTTTATTTGCTGTTGGGGTTTGAGGGCACTAAAAGGTGGGCGTTGGCTAGGTATAGCGTTGGCGGGGTCATTTTCATTGTGTTGTCTGTGGAGGTAAGATCTCCTCGCTGTGGGGAGAATTTGGTCTAATGTCTGGTTGTTAAGTGGGGGGTTGAATGCTTGTATATACAGTATATAGCTTCAAGGATGGGGAAGCGTCTATTGCCGACTTGCCCCGCCCTCATGTGCAAAGCTCTTGACATGTGAACCCAGGTCCCCAGCTCCAACAAATTGAGGACCAACACCAACGAAAGACTGAGAACACCACCATCAAGAAGCTCTCCCGCCTATACGGGGGCAACATATAACTCCCGAAACCGACTCGAGGCTACATAAACCTCACCGATACCATTCTCACCAAAGACCAGGAGAACCTACTGAACTTGGGCCTGAACTGCCACTACATATTCAAACCCAATTCCCACCAGAAGAGAATGGAAATAGAGGTGATGCTGGACGACATCCAACACCTGGAGAAAAACAAGAAAGTCACCACCACTCCTGCCTTACAACCAGCCCTACTAACCGAATCTGCCAAAACCTATGGCTCCCACCGTAGCAAGATCCTCCAGAAACAACATACCCAGTCAGCTAAACAACTACGTGAAAACCCCAACATCATCATAAGACAAGCAGACAAAGCCCCATGCCTGGTCATCCATGACAAAGAAGGATACTTTCGGAAAATGGACTCAATCCAACACGATGAGACGAAGTTCCAAAGAATAACCCTCACCCTCACAGATGAAATTAAAAGGAAGGCAAACACCATCATCACATCCATTAACGCCAAGACTGACGCAATCCACCTCACAAAACTCGTCGGTGAATTTTCCCCAGGATACGCTTACGGCATCGTAAAAACCCACAAGCCAGATAACCCCCTCAGACCAATAATCTCGCAAATCCCGACGGCAACTTACCAGATAGCGAAGACCCTCAACAACCTCCTGACGCCTTACTCCCCCTCTCAATACAGCCTATCCTTCGCTACGGACTTTCTAGAAATCCTCCGTGATGCCCCACCGACCGACAATAACATAATAGCCTCACTCGAGGTCAAAAGCCTCTTTACCAATGTACCAGTGGATAGGACGATCGATATTATCATACGTCAGGTATACCACTCTACTGCCTCCCCACCCCTAGACATCCCCGAACACGCCCTCCGATCGCTGCTGGAGCTATGCACCAAAGAAACTCCCTTCATCTGCACCCGAGGACGCATGTACCGTCAGATAGATGGTGTGGCGATGGGCAGACCCCTAGGTGTCCTCTTCGCAAATCTTTTCATGGGCACTATCAAGGAGGACCTCCTGGCAACACACCGCCCCTCCATCTACTGCCGTTACGTCGATGACATCTTTGTGCGGGAGAAGGACACCACAGAACTTCGAGAACTTCAGCAACGATTCATCACAACATCAGGACTCAATTTCATCTTTGAGGAGACAACTGAAGGGAAACTACCCTTCCTTGAAATATTAGTTACAAACCAAGACACAGGCTTCAAAACAACTGTTTACACGAAGCCCACAAATAATGGACTCTGTCTCAACGGCAAAAGTGAGTGCCCCAAAAGGTACCACACCTCCACCATCTCCGCCTACATCTGAAGGGCCCTCTCTCACTGTTCCTCCTGGCGTCGACTGACTGGGGACAGAGGTGCATGGGGGCAGTTGGTTCGTGGCCACCCCTTCGGGGATCACGGCGTCAGGCAATAAATAGATAGATAGAACTTCATCACCGGTTAATATAAAGGTCAGGATAGACGAGTAAAGCTATAGGCTCAAATACTCGCGTTAGTCCGATATGGTGCCCAACTGTTTGATTACAAGTTACGGAGCCATATTTAAGACCCCACACCCATTAACCCATCTATAAAATTACTTCACACGACTGGCCAAGCTGGACGGCCTACGGAGACTCAGAAGACTTCAAGCAGCTAGTGTTCTACATCTCTAAGAAAAGAAAGATTGAAGAAAAGATACCTAAGTTGATGCCAGTGATGAGGTAGAAAAAAGTTAGAGTTCAAAAAGTGATAAAAATATTCAGTTCCCTATACTCCTTATTTAGAAATAAATCCTCAAAGTGTTCATCACCGAGAATCTATAGAAATAGATTCCCTCTACTAGTGTACCAGTGTTAACCCCTTATTAGCGGGGCCCGACTTAAGTCCGTATCTAAAAATCTGGACTAAGTGGCGGGGCCCCACTTTAGTCTGTGTGCAATTTTTGAGCAATAATGGCTCTGAGAGAAAGACGAGCGACGGGAGGAGCGTAGGTAGCCTCATGACCGCTCGGTACGGACCCCGCCCGCCGACTGACATCTACTCCATACAACTCCACCCTCCCTACCTCGCCACACAGGGAATTATATAAGGAAATTACCATATTTTAGGGTTTTTGCACTCGTCTTGCACGATCGTTGCAAGAGAACGCATGGTCGTACAAGGATGGTTCTGGTGTCATTGGAAAGCTCAATGTACGCCCTTTCAGGAATACATAATTGTATTACGCTCTGGCTCTTGTTTATGCATGAAAAAGAGCACGGAAACAAGGCCATTTAGGGTTAAAAAAAACCCGCTTGGCGCGTAGTGGAAACAAACTGACGGGCCCGCTCGTAAGGTGTTAAATTCGTTTAGTATACCTCTATAACTTAAATAAGGAATTAAATCCAAATAAGACGGATTTCGCATAAAATAACTTTGTCATATTTTCGACCAGTGATCAAATATTCAGAGTCCCTAAACTCCTTATTTTGAAGAAAATCATTCAAAGTGTTTACAAATTAGAATCTATAGAAACAGATTCCCCCTACAAGTGTATCAGTGTTAAAATCAGTTACTACGCCTTCCTAACATAGACAAAATATTAAATCCAAATAAGACGGATTTTCGCCTCAACTAACTCTGAAACAATCCCGACCAGTGAAAATATTTTAGAGTCCACAAAACTTGAATTCAATCTTGCTAAATATACCAGTGTGCAAGGTTATATATTCATAGAAAAGAAATATAGTGACTTATCTTAACCTCGTCAAATACTAGTAGCTGATTATACCCAAGTTACGGGTAAAGTGAACATTAAGGTACCCGAGTAAGTGTTTATACAATCTTTCGAAAAGAGAATATTGATTTGATCCTAAAGAAAGGAAATTCAATTTAAGCCGCATTGAGCATACCTGATCTCCATCTGGATCTGCGATCGTGGTAGAAGATATTTGATTAAGTTGTACCATTTATGTTCTCATGTTAACACATTCTTGTTCAATAATATGTACTTAGGGAATAAGTGAAATATAGCTGTATTACAAACTATATTTTGGCATTATATGTATCCTCTATTGTCTTTCTTATATGTACTTGTATGAACTTGGAAACCCCAGTCTCGAAAGAACTCACCTGAACTAATAGTTAAACCTGAATAAAATCAGGGCTTAACACATACATTTATCAATTAGTAGTGCAATCTTTAGTTGTTTACTTGTTCAAGTGCAGTAGCTGTAGTGCTACCTACAAAGCGCCAATTAGCGACGAGTATTGCCAAACACAGGGATCGATCATACCGCACAAATTTTCCCTTATCAAAACCTTCATTTTCGGCTATTAGAAATAATAGTGAATTTTCAGGCCATGCTATAAATTGTCAAAACATTTCCATATTATTCACTACAACAGACGACATGGCCAGGGTAACAGTTGAGTCTCTCCTCACCCACCATCACCAACAATCCCTAGACACTCACGAGTCCTCCTCTCCTTTACTTTGTGTTTAACAATTGGTAAGTTATTAACTACATTTTAATTTATCTATCACCCTTTCTTTCTTCTTTATCCACATGTCATTCATTTATTATTTTCAATGTTTGAATGTTAGTACTTTATCCCCGTTTTCTACCTTTCCTTCACCCAGTTTGGCTCCCCCTCTTGGTACATTATAATAATTTAACCTACTTTTACGTTTGTATATTTGATTGCAAACTTTTAATTAAGGTTCTTTTTATCTGTTTTTGGCTTGATAATGACACAAGGTGGTGTCGAAACGTCACACATATTTTAGAAAATAAAGATGTTCCTTTACGCTTTGGTGTTGCTCTTCCTTGAACACCTACGATTCCTTGCCGGAGAGTCAATTGCTATATATATATATATATATATACAGTATATATATATATATATATATATATATATATATATATATATATATATATATATATATATACAGTAAAAGTATCACAAGGGTATAGGTAGCGAACAACATCTTTATTTTGGATCCAACGTTTCGACATATCAACTTATGTCATCATCAGGGTCTAAAAATGAGAGAGAAAAACACACGATATAAAACTAACTTACAAGTTATTCAAAGGGTGTTACACATATTAATGTACAACGTTTAAAAGGGCTTGAAAGGGGCAAATTATACAATGTATAAAGGGGCAGAACATGTAAAGTATTCTATGGGAATTACAAATTAATGTACAATGATTAAGGGGCAGATAATTCAAATTATTCTAGGAGAGTTACACATAATAGTTCACAATGCTTAAAGGGGCAGAACATAACAAATTATTCTATGAGAGTTACAAATCTTACTGTACTATGTTTAAAGGGGCAGCAGATATGGTATTGTTAAGTTGGGGTTTAATTTTTTGTATATATATTGACTCTAGGGTTCTCACACTTTTACCTGGGCAAGTATCTAAAATTTGAAACAAATCTGGTTTAAGTCTAAGTTTTCAAAACTCTGCATGTTCTCTTACTGCTGAGTGAGGAGGGCTTCGTAGGGGGCGACCTGTCCGGCTCGACTGACCTATGTGCTCATCGGTGCGGATTTTGAAAGCATGTGTAGTGCTCCCAATATACCCGGCCTGGCAGCTCGGGCAGGTGAAACAATACACCACCGATGAGCGCAAGTCTGTCGGCACTCGATCTTTGAAATGAAACAATGAACCTATTTTGAATGTGCTTTTATGTATGAATCGAAAGTTGATTTGTGAATAACATTTTGACAACATAGATTTTAGTGATTTTTCAATGTTCATGGACAATTCTCCAAGATAAGGTAAAGTTAAGTATATGTCCTCCTTATTCACAGTTGGCATCCAGCAATCTTATATGGTTCAGCCAAAATCCACTAACAATCGGTGCCACTCCGACCCATTATGGCCGCGTATAACACCGCCAGTTTTCACCTATCTAAATTTATCAATCCCCTCTTATCTAACTTCACTAAAAATGAATATACTGTAAAAAATGCTTATGAATTAAGCAAATTCCTCTCTGAAATTAAATGACCAAACTCTAGTTATATGTGCAGTCTCAACATAAAATCTCTTCACAAATATTCCTCTTAACCAAACCATTAATCTATGTGTGGATTTAGTTTTTGATCAGATAGACAGTTTCTTGGGTATGAGCCGAAATGTGTTTGAGAACTTATTATCTTATGTGTGAAAGATAGTCTTTTTATTTTTAATGACACTTTATACAAACAAATAGACGATGTTGCTATGGGATCGCCGCTAAGCTGTACGTTTGCTGATATATTCCTTTGTCATTTTGAAAAGATCTGGCTAGAAAACTGTCCCATTCAATTCAAACCATCACTTTACCTCAGATATGTGAATTATTTCACAAAGAACTAGCCTTTCTCAACAAAAAATTCATGAACAATGGATACTGTCCCCAATTATTCGATAGACTAGTAAGCAAATTTCTCAATAATAAATACCAACCAAAACTCTGTATACCAACTGTGAATAAGGAGGACATATACTTAACTTTACCTTATCTTGGAGAATTGTCCATGAACATTGAAAAATCACTAAAATCTATGTTGTCAAAATTGTATCCACAAATCAACTTTCGATTCATACATAAAAGCACATTCAAAATAGGTTCATTGTTTCATTTCAAAGATCGAGTGCCGACAGACTTGCGCTCATCGGTGGTGTATTGTTTCACCTGCCCGAGCTGCCAGGCTAGGTATATTGGGAGCACTACACGTGCTTTCAAAATCCGCACCGATGAGCACATAGGTCAGTCGAGCCGGACAGGTCGCCCCCTACAAAGCCCTCTTCAATCAGCAGTAAGAGAACATGCAGAGTTTTGCAAAGTTAGACTTAAACCAGATTTTTTTCAAATTTTAGATACTTGCCCAGGTAAAAGTGTGAGAACCCTAGAGTCAATATATATACAACAAATTAAACCCCAACTTAACAATACCATATCTGCTGCCCCTTTAAACATAGTACAGTAAGATTTGTAACTCTCATAGAATAATTTGTTATGTTCTGCCCCTTTAAGCATTGTGAACTATTATGTGTAACTCTCCTAGAATAATTTGAATTATCTGCCCCTTAATCATTGTACATTAATTTGTAATTCCCATAGAATACTTTACATGTTCTGCCCCTTTATACATTGTATAATTTGCCCCTTTCAAGCCCTTTTAAACGTTGTACATTAATATGTGTAACACCCTTTGAATAACTTGTAAGTTAGTTTTATATTGTGTGTTTTTCTCTCTCATTTTTAGACCCTGATGATGACATAAGTTGATATGTCGAAACGTTGGATCCAAAATAAAGATGTTGTTCGCTACCTATACCCTTGTGATACTTTTCCTCTTGAAAATACGGTTCCCTACGAATACCCCTATATCCGAAATTATACATACAGTATATTATATATATACTGTATATATCTATATATCCCTCCCATCCGGAAACCCAAGACTTTTGGACAGGCATTCGGGTTCGGACATAATGCCCAAGCTATTCGGACAAGGCCGAATGGCAGGGGGAAAAAACACAGAGTTTGGACCGAACAGCATTGTGGGTAAGTTTCCATTAGTGACAAAAGTATTGTTTACATTCAGTCAGGTGGTCCGCCCCAGGCGTCGTGCGCCGATCTGGATATTATCTCCGTGTTTGTGCTATTATTTCTACTTGCCTGCCCCACCAAGATGGATAGTAATGTTGTGATGAGTTCCAAGGAATTGGAGAGAAGAGTGGAGAGAAGGCTGGTGATGCTCGTGAGAAGGCTGTCGAGATGGGTGCCAGGGCGGCTCTTGTAGACTTACCGCCTCTGATTCCACCTCCACCTGCAGTTGCTGGCCCTAGTGGCATTAATACTTGCCCTATTGCCACTACTACCCAGCCTTGTCTCACCCAAGAAATGCTGAGAGGCGAGAAGACGAAAGAGGGTGGTAGTAAGGGTGGCAAGGGAGGTAAGAAAAGAACACCTGCACTGCCTGCACCGCCTCCACCTGCAGGTCCTGGCCTTAAGCCGGAGTCACACGAGCCCTTTTTTGAGCAATTTTTACGGGCAATTATGGTCCACAAGCTTAAAAAATTACACATCATCATAATTTAGCCGCCTAACATAATCTACCTTTAGACTAGTTACCAATACTAGTGCGAACATTTCTCGAAATAATACGAGAAAAAACTTGCTCATGGAAAATTGACGGAAAAAACGCTCGTTTGACAGCGGCTTTAGTCTCCCTACTTCGCATCACACCCAGGCCATGGATTCAGCCGGAATTTGCGCCAGTGGATCTTCGGAAGCTGCTACACCTACAACATCTGCATCCATTTCTGGTGCAGAGGAACCAAGGGTGTCGAGAGGTCAGGCTAAGATCCGTGGACGATGACGTGGCATAGCTGGTCGGCGGGCTTCCTCAAGAGGCAGCGATAGCAGTACTGACAGGAGGAAGATGGGCCACAAATTGCTCTGCCTCAACCAGAAGATTGCACTGTTAACTGACCATGATAAAGGCGTGCCAAGTGCCAAGTTTAATGGAGCGTTATAACTTTTTAAAAAGCACCTTCTATGACATTATTTGTGATAAACAAAAATATCTTTCACGTGCCAGCAAAACAGATGATCATGATACCCAGAAACAAATGTTCTTGACCTGATCCCTACACTTTCAATCTGTTGACGAAGCTATCTGGATATGGTGTCTTCAGCAACGGTCGGTGGGAGTGCCAGTACAAGGCCCCCTGTCATCCTTCGGCTACCGAACTAGTGTCTACAAATGGAAAAATACGGGCCTACTTCCTCCCTGCCAATACCACATCTTTGATACAACCTTTGGATCAGGGGATCATCGAGGCCTGCAAGGGACTGTACAAGGGGCGCTTTATGCGGCAGTGCCTTATTGTTGTCGAGGATAACATGGACACCCCGGACTATGGGGACAACCGTGGTAGGCGCACAATGGCTAATTTCAAGAATTACACCATCAGAGACAAGATTTTTAATTGGAGCGACACCTGGAAAAGCATGAAAGTGTCGACTTTATGCAACGGGTTGAACGAACTCCTGGGTGGTGAAACAGTTGACGCCGACTTTGAAGTATTTGAAACACAGGAAGCTCAACGCTTACTCGTGTCAGCTCAGCAAGGTGATATGTTCGTGGATGAAGTGGAAGAATGGCTCAACGAAGATGCCGAGCTAAGAGGATATGAGGAACAAACTGAAGAGGAGATAGCACGAGAGATGGATGAAACTGGTAATGACGAAGAGGCCGAGGATGACGATGAAACTGGCGAGCAGTGCACAATTTCGTTGTGTAGAGGCTTACAAGCTGCGGAAACACTTCTGGAAATCATAAGTGAAAGAGAAGAATATGACCCATACTACTCTATCCTCCACAAATGAGAATGATGATGCAGCAACAAATTCATGAAACTGTTAAGCAGACGAAGATCAGCTCCTTCTTCAGGCCAGTAATGTCGTGCAAGGACAGTAACACCTCAACTGCCACAACTGTGACCCTCTCATTGTCTGACTTGGATATGGTGGTGGAGGGTGGAGAGTTAGCCGCTATCCCCGATAGCGACTAGGGTGGAGTGCCATACATTAAAATGTACAGTAGTTGATAAGTGTAGTTTAAGTTAAAGTTAAGTGAAATCATTCGGTAAAGTTATGCCTCAGAATATTATTGCAAAAATAAGAAGTTAAAAGTTGATTAGGCTAAGTTATGCCTCAATATAAAGGTAAAAGTTGATTTACTGTGGTAAGAAAATAAAAAGTTCAGTTCTTTAGCAAAAACTGTTCTTTTACTGTGGTAAGAACATAAAAAAGTTAATTTCTTTAGCAAAGAGCGTTCAGTGCTCTAATGTGTACAGTACATGAAAAATGTGCTACAGTTGCAATCATTGTTTTTGTATGGCACCTCCACTACCACCCACTCCACTCCAGCCTACACCCTACTCCACCTTCACTGTCCACTCCACTTACAGTACAGGTCAGTAAGAAAGGGATATGTTCTTATGTACATTACACTATTTTTTTTCTTCAGATCCAGTTTATTTAGATTAGGAAGGTACTGGACACTACAAAGTTATCAATCCAGACATCATTATCTCTGACATCCGGAGTAGTCCGAATGAGAGAACCGACACAATTATCTCTGACATCCGGTATTGTCCGGTTCGTACGGGACCTATTCGGACCCCTCCAGATCCGGATTTTTGGCAGATCCGGACAGGGTTTCCCCCCGATTAATCAGGTTGGGCGGGGTTTAGTTACCAAAATGCAGAGTATCTGGCTATTATTTCAGACTTCTTACTATACTCAAGAAACGCTTTTATGTAGTGCAGTACGTCCATATTATACTGGGAAAACTAAGATTAGGACAAAATACATGTGTATTTTCTTTTTTTCTATGCAAGTGAAGGCTTGAGAGAAGGCTTGAACATTCCTTGATTTGGCCATGTCACTCTTTCAACTGTGG